>CABHPP010096699.1:0-47202 GCA_902168425.1 Peromyscus attwateri | reverse complement strand
TGGCCTTTTTCCTTTGTAGCTCTTAATATTCTTTCTTTATTCTCTGTGTTTAATGTTTTCATTATCGTGTGTCAAGAGGATTTTTTTTTTTTGGTTCAGTCTATTTGCTGTTCTTTAAGCTTCTTGTATCTTCATAGACACATCCTTCTTTAGATTGGGAAAGTTTTCTTCTTTTTTTTTTTTGTTTTTTTTGGTTTTTCGAGACAGGGTTTCTCTGTGTAGCTTTGCGCCTTTCCTGGAACTCACTTGGTAGTCCAGGCTGGCCTCAAACTCACAGAGGTCCGCCTGCCTCTGCCTCCCGAGTGCTGGGATTAAAGGCGTGCGCCACCACCGCCCAGCTTGGGAAAGTTTTCTTCTATGATTATGATGAATATATTTTCTATGCCTTTGAGCTCGAATTCTCCCCTTCCTCCTCCTCCTCCTCCTTCTCCTCCTCCTCCTCCTCCTCCTCCTCCTCCTCCTCCCTCCTCCTCCTCATCCTCCTCCTCCTCCTCCTCCTTCTCCTCATCCCTCTCCTCCTCCTCCTTCTATCTCGATTATTTTTAGGTTTTTGTCTTTTCTTGGTGTTTCATATTTCCTGGATGTTTTGTGTTAAGAATTTGTTTGATTTAGCATTTTTTGACCAATGAATCTATTCCTTCTACTGTATCTTCAATGCCTGAGATTCTGTCTTCCAACTCTTGTATTCTGTTGATTATGCTTGTATCTGAGTTCCTGTTCATTTACTGAGATATTCCATTTCTAGAATTCCCTCAATTTGTGTTTTATTTATTGTCTCTATTTCAATTTTCAAGCCTTGAATTGTTTCATTCACCTGCTTGATTTTTTTTCTTGGCTTTTTTTTTTAATGGTTTTACTGATGTCTTCCAATTTTTGTTTGTCTTTTCCTCTACTTCTTTAAGGGAATTTTTCATTTCCTTTTTAATGGCCTCTATCATCTTCATAAAGTTATTTTTAGTGTTGTTTATTCTGCTTCATTTATGTTAGGCTATTCCGGGCTTGCTGTTGTATAACCATTAGGTTCTGGTGATGCCATATTGCTTTTTATGTTGTTGAATGTATTCTTACACTGCCATTCACCCAACTGGGTTTGGGATAATTATAGCTACAGGTGTTGAATCTTGTGATGTCTTTGTTGGATGGGTCTTTTGTTCCTTTATTGTGTATCTCCTTCATTGTGTTTTAAACTGAATGGTCAAGGGTTCTGATGACTGACTGGTTGTCAGTTTGAGTAAAATTATCTCAGCTGAGGTTTGTAGGGGTTTGGGTGACTAGATCCAGTGCATCATCCAGTCCTTCTGGCTGGTGTGGGCTTTACTTGTACCAATGGAGTCTGTTCTTCCAACTGGTGTAGATTTTGCTTATGACTTTTCTTCCAATTGGTGCAGGTGGTACTTGTGCCTCTAGGGGCTGCTAATGTTGCTAGAGAAGGTTGTCCAGGGGGAGGATGATGGGTTCAGTGGATTTGGATAACAAAGTGGGTCTTCTAGGTTACAGAGTCCAATGGGTGGTGGTTTTGGTGGAGTGGCCTGCCTGCAGGTCTTTTACCTGCTGGCCGCCTGCTGGAGTTTATCATGCTGTTTTAATGATTATGTAAGGCTTTTGTTTATGTGCTTTAAGTTTATTTTTAAATTTCTCTGAAGAGCTGTGCTGGAGTCTTTACGGGAATTGCATTTTTCTGTTCTTAAGTATATCCCCTTGGTATTCATTACTTGTCTTCCTGCTCTGGCTAAGACTTCAAATATTATATTGAACAAGTATGGAGAGAGTGGGCATCATCCATGACTTACTGCAAATTTTAGTGAACATGCTTTGAGGTTCTTGACATTTATAATGATGTTAACTATGGACATGTTGCCAACTGCCTTGCTTAGGTTGAAATATGTCCCTTTTATCCATTCTCTCCTTAGGACTTTTATGAAGTAGAGTATTGGATATTGTCATATGCCATTTTGGCATCTAATAAGATAGCAACATGTTTTCTGTTCTTTAGACTATTTATGAAGTGGATTATGTTTACTAGTCTATAATGCTGAATCATTCCTGCATCTCTGGGATGACACGAGCTTGCTCACGGTATATAATAATTTTGACGTGTTCTTGAATTTGGTTTATAAATACTTTACTGAGACCTTTGCCAGCTGTCTCAGCCGATAATTTGCTTTTGTGGAATGTTTTTCTGGTTTTGTTTTCAGGATAATACTGGCTTCCTGGAAGAATTTGGGAATGTTTCTTAAGTCTCTCTTTTACAGAACAATTTGAAAAGTGTTAATGTTAATTGTTCTGTAGAATACTGTGCTGTACCCATGCTTTCCTGGGCTTGTTTCAGTTGGCAGATTTTTAATTACTGAACCTATCTCATCAGATGTTATATTGTCAATTATTTCATTTTGATATAGTTCTGGTAGATTGTATCTGGAGAATGTCTTTAGTTTATTTTCTATTGCTGTGGTAAAACACTATAGCCAAAAACAAGTTAATCAGGAAAGGGTTTATTTCAGCTTACAAGTCTCAGGCCAGAGTGCATCACTGATATAAGTCATAGCAGGAGCTCAAAGCAGGAACCTGGAGGCAAGAACCAGAGAAGAGAACATGGAAGGGGTGCTGCTTTCTGACTTTCTCTCCATGGGCTACCCAGCCAACTTTCTTACACAACTCAGAACCACCTGCCTAGGGGTACTGTCAACCAGAGGACGCTGCCTCTTCATATCAATCATTTACCAAGAAAATGCCCCACACTCTTACCCACAGGCCAGTCTAAAAGAACTATTTTCTAAGTTGAGGTTCCTTCATTGCAAATGACTCTAGCTTGTGTCAAGTTGGCAAAACACTAGCCAACATGTAGACATTCATCAAGATTTTTCAATTTGGTGAATTAGAGATGAGATTAAGTATGACCTGATCATTTTCTGACTTTTACCAGTATCTGGTATAATGCCTCTCTTGTCATCTATAATTTTCTTAATTTGTATGGTCTCTTTCTCCTTTTCTCTCAGTTAATTTGTCTAAAGATTTGTTAATCTTATAATTTTTTTCAAAGAACCAACTCTTAGTTCCATTGATTCTTTTTATTGCTTTTCCCCCATTTCTATTTCATTAATTTCAGTCCTGTGTTTGATTACTTATTCCTGTCTAGTCTTTTGGTGTGTTGTTTGATCTTGTTTTTCTAACGCTTCAGAAGTTGTCATTAAGTAATTAATATGAAATCTCTCCAGCTTTTTTGTTTTTTTATGGGGATACTTAGTGTTAATAAAATTTCTGTTAGGAATGCTTTCATTGAGTCCCTTAGATTTTGAATTCCGGGTATATATCAGACTGGGTAAACAATTTCTGAAATAGAAACGAAATCAGTGGGAGTCACGGGGGTCATATATCATAACACTGACTTAATGAACCGAAAATTATAGGAGTCCCAAATCACAGCTGATCTTCATCATGGAAAACCCACTGAATTTTGATAGAATGGAGGTTAGACATTTTATCCTTCTTCTAAATGTCAAAATGAAATAACACAGAGAATGAAATAATCACAAGATTATGTCTCTCTAGATGAAGAACATGTTATAAGATTCTGTCTAGCTACATGGAGCACCCAGTGTTTTATTTACTCCTAAGACATTTGCTGAGATTTAATGTAAGCAGGATTGAAAACTGAAAACCTAAACATAAAATGTTTGAAGGCCAGAGTTTGTGATGGAGATCAATGATAAAGCACTTGCCTGTGTGCATGAGGTCCTGGATCTGATCTCTACCACTAAATAAATAAGTAAATAAATAAACTCTAAAGGCCAAAACTTAAATCTTAGGTCTTCAGTTCCAAGGAGATAAGGACCTTCTAGTTTCTTAGTACTGTGTGCAGAGAGCAAAGGCTGAGGGACATGGATGAACTCTAATAAGGTTGTGTCTCACTAAGTCTCCTCTCTGCCCTCCTTGTAAGAAATCTCAGCTCAGAATGAGATGAGCAGTTCTTCTCCTTCTCTTCAATGACAGCAAAAGGGAATTCCTCTTTTGCCCAAGACAGAGCTGTTTGAATATTCTAAAATTATTTTATAATGATGCACAGGAGTCACTATGTATACAAGATCTGTAAGACAGCAAAAGATACACTTAATAATGATAATTTAGAAAATAGAGATGTACAGGTAGTTGAATAAGCATAGAAGGATAATAATTAGTAAAATGTTCAAGTAAGTTAAAGAATAATTTCAAAAGGGGTAGAAATGGAAACAGCCAGTAGTTATAACTGTATGAAAAGACTGAATGTACTTCATGGAGCAAAATCATAATTTTTTAAATTATGAATCTGTTGGATGCTTTACCTGCTACCTGTTATTGCATTGAGAACCACTTCTGAAACTCAGTAATTCAGATAATATTTATTATCTTCCAGAGCTGTGCAGGTAAGCTGACTCATTCACAGTCTCTGAGTCAGGCTACTCTGTCCTAAGACATGCCAAAGATTCAAGAAAGGAGAGCAAGTGTTCAAGTCCTTCAGAAACCTAGCCTCAGGACTAGTACTCTTATTTCCATGGCCTTTGATTAGCCCAAGTGAGTCACATGACTGCTCAAATGGAGCAATAAGGAAGTAGATCGTGTTGTGTGGATGGAAAGGACACTGACTGACAAGAGTAAGACTGTAGGAAAGAGCAGTTATTGGGGCTACAGTAGCTTAGTACAGTGTACATCTGTCTGGACATGATAGAAGACAATTTCAATGGGCCTGAAAGAAAGTCAGTAGCCCCAGAAGATAATATCTATAAGACAGTTCTTCCACTAAGGCTGAGAATGTTACCAAAGAGGAAGCAGAAATGTGGCAAAAGCCAGTGAACTAAAAATTCTTTTGTGAGGTTGTGTTTCCAAGAAACCACAGAGAAGCAACACCCATGATACTTCAACAATACACTGCCTAAACAAGACCTGAACAATAACAATACCAATAGACGTGTTACAGTTGAAGGGGGGAAAATTACACCAAACCCCACTCCTAGACAAAAACTGCAAGCAACTAAGAACTTCTGAGAGGGGAGCAATTAGCCTTCCCCAGAGTTGAGACCCGAATTTGGTTATCGAATACCAAGTGTTCAGCCCTGAAATTATATACATGCAAGAAACAGTCAATTGGTTCAGCAGATTGTAAATCTATATTCATATGTTTATACATATTTTAACAATAATGGAGAAATAGAGGCCAGAAATATGAGAGAGAGTTGGGGTAGGGCATGGAAGTGGTTGGATTTATGAGAAAAGGAAGGCGAATGGTACAGTTATATTGCAACTAAAAATAAATAAATCAGTATAATAAAAATAATATTTTTTTGTTCTGGCACACAACAAAAGAAGTACATGAGACATTGAAAGGGTTGGCTCTGCATATTGCAAAGTCTCAGAAGGGAAAAATGCCTACAATGAACCAAGTTATGATTCAGAAAGACTATTATCAGCGACTTTTCAAAATTATGAAATTTATAAACATGCATACTCAAGAAGATGAACAAACACAAAGAAGAATATTAACAAATAGTATCATGTCAAGTTACATTTCTTTTTGTGCTGTTGAATGTTAAAGGCAAAGATAAATTGCCTCTGTGTGCTTTGACAGAAAACTACTAGAAACATTTTAACACCATTTACAATAACACCAAAATTTAAATTTCTAGTAACAAATCTGACAGGAAATGGCCAAGTTAAATTTTGAAGTAAATTGAGAGAAAGAAATATGTCATGTTTATGGGCTAGAAGCCTTAGGGTTGCTAAGATTTCATTTTTTCCCAAAATGGATCTGTATAATTAATTCCTATCAAAATCTCACAGTGAATCTTTTTGTGTGGTTAAAGTAGTGATTTAGAAAAGTATATACCAAAGTGAACAACCTAGAATAACTAAAAAGTCTTTTAAAAAAGCAAAGCAGTCTGGTTCATACTATCAAGTTCCATTAAAATGTTACAATTATCAGCCATGATACCTTACAACAAGAAGCAAAGACCACAGAAACAAACTCATCGATATCCGACCACATGCTTTACAACCAACAAGGCAGTACATGTTCAAACAGAAAAAGTATCATTTCAATAAATAATTTATAGTATTTACATATCCATATGAGAAAATTATTGGAACTTGATGACTCTCACACAATATGGAAATTTGGCAATCAACTTCTCAGCACAAATGATAGAACTAAATATTAAACAATTCATAGGAGACACTCCTTATATCCTAGTTAGATAATTATTAAACATAACAGAAAAAGAATTAACCTTAAATAATTGATTATCTTCACTGAACAACTATTAAGAACTTCTAATTATCAAAAGGCATCATTAAGAATGTGATAACGTAAGCAGTGAACTGAGAGGAGATATTTTTAGTGTGTATATGCTACAAAAGACTTGAGCAATAATAGATAAAGAACTCCTGCAAATTAAAATAAAAAGATAAAATGTCCAAACCAAACCAGACAAAATAATAGGCAATTACCAAAAAATGGTATCCATATAGTAAATAGCAAATATGGAGATCAAACCATCAGTTCTTAAGGAAATACAAGTCAAATATACAATGAAAAGTCAAAACTCACATTGACAAAGATGTAGAGCAACTGAAATTTCATGCAATGTACTTTGACAAATACCTAGGAAAGCTAAAAGTATCTATTAAAATTAAATAAATGTTTTACCTATACCTCATTAACTTTATCCCTGTATGTACATATGCTCCCTGGAAGACATGCTGAAGAGTGTTCATTATCCCCAACAGAAAGCAACCAAAATGCTCATCAACAGGAAGATGGGAAAGTAAGCTGTGTTTGCATCATGCAGTAGAATGTGACCAACTCAGCAACTGGAAGAGAAAAACTACTGATACACGCAATCACAAGAATGAATCACAGAGACAGTGAAGAATGGAAAAGGATATAATAGAGTGTGCACCATTCCATATATATGATGTTTCAAAGTAGGAAAGCACAGATCAGTAGAGATAGCAGTCTAAACATTGGATGATGCTCAGCAGAAGCTCTTCATTGACTGTGAAGCAACGCAGGAGACCATCTGATATTTTACCTAGACTGGAGCTGCATTTGTACCATGTGTAAACATTCCTGAAGCCATTCAATTAATTCTCTGAAATTTAGTAATTGTATATTACACACATAAATGGAAACAACTAAGTGCATTAACAGTGGCATTTTTATGTGTTCAAATATGGTCAAAATTAGATCTAACAGGATTTTGTTGTTGTTGTTTTTTGTTTTGCATAATATCCCAGAGCTACTGGTCATAGCACGTAATAGCATCGTCAGTCAGCACCTTTGTTTGGAACAGCATAAATCAGAGAAGCATATACACCACGAAATGGTTCTGCACCTATGATTAGCCCCAACATGTGGGAAATAGAGTTGTGGGTATCAGGAGTTCAGGCCCAGCCTTGGCTACATAGCAGATTTGAGGCTAGCTTAGGCTGAATAAGACTCCATCTCAGTGAAACAAAAAATATATATGATGAAAACAGAGATAGGATGAAGTAAATCATTCATCAACATGACAGACATAAATCAAATACAATCAAAAACAAAGAAGTCAACTCTAATTTGTCCAAGATAATATCTGTGATTTTTCAATATGATATGTAACAAACACCCTTGCATAGTGATACTGTTGACTTGGAATTTTAATTTTCTAATGCAAGGTCTGAGTACTAAAACAAACCAAGAAACAGCTGTCCTTGTGATCTGTGGAATTAGCACTGATTTGGAGATCTATACTTTAAAATTCACTCTGACACTTAACCCAAATGTCTGGTCTTTATCAATTCATATATTCTTCAAGCCTAGACTGCTTTGCTATTTAAGAAAAAGGTAATTATTTTAATTTTTTCCAAAAATAGATTTCCAAATTATTTTTATATGAAATATGAATTAAGAGGATTCCTATCTGTAAAACATTAGTATTGTGACCAGAGGAGCCTTCAGTTCCAGTCTGTCTTTCAAATTTCGTTGAGACACAAATGACTAGAGGAGATAATGCCGTTCTCTGGTGTTGAAGGATGAAAGTGAAATCTCAAAAACATTGCCAGGCTAGACTTGCCTATCTCTTTGAATCTTAGCAATTCTGTTTCAGCCACTATGCTCAGAAGAGGAAATATTCCTTTTCATGTCCATGAAGCTCCCTTTCTGCAGTGTGCTGCTCCATCCAGCTTCAGAAGGGAAGCTACACAGAGAGAGGTTTATCACGGAGGAAATGGTTGTATATGAGGACTTCTATTCTGTCCTTTCACCTTCCTACATATCTTTTCCTAAGACTTTCATGTGTCCTCATTTATTTTGCCTATAGATCCTCAATAACAGCTCCATTTATTGGATTATGTTTCTTTTCAAGGAATTAATTCCCCTCTATGAGGAAGTACTGAGCAATAGTGACTCAGACATCATGCAGAAAAAGTACAGTGAAAGGAACTTTGGAAGCAGGAAAATTGAGTTTGGGTATCTATATGTAGTTTTAACTTAGTCAACGAATGTCTTTGTGTTATATTCAGCATTTTTACACTGTGAATAATAAACTAGTATAGAATGCTTCATGGAATAAAATGAATAGATATGAAAGATAGCCATATAGCTTATAGCAGCATTTTGACTAAAGACAGTCCACTCATTCAATTAATTCATTATATATATAAAATGTGTGTGATAGGCATTCTGAAAGATTATAATGAGGCTTAAAATTTGTTTTGCTTATTAATGGTGGAACCATCTATTATCCATACAGTTGTGATGATACTGGTATATAGAAAATTAATCTTTTGCCAGTCATAAAGGACATAGCATATATAAGTGTGTATAATACATAATGGCTGGTAGTGATTATAAATGACCATGTTGCTGGTTTACTTAATTAATATACCACACTTTTTTAGTTTTAATAATGTACTATTTGTACATATTAAAACATGTTTTCTGTTAAATGCTATGCCAAGCTACACCAGGAAGAGTATAACAAAGCTTGTGTTTATCATGTCTCTTGATCTCATCAAGTGGTCATGACAATTACTCGAGATTTGCCATATGGGTTTATATAACTACACCAAAGGAAGTTCACTTGATGATGAGTGGTCTAAGGTTGTATTTCTGAGAACATTCAGTTCAAGTTTAGCATGAGTATACTAGATATTAAATCTGACATAAAGCACTCATTTGAAAATGGTATTTGTAGCAGAATAAATTAACTTACGGTAACTTGTGTAGCCTAGGTATTATTTCCAGGGCAATTATGTATTACACAAAATGTTGGACTTTCCCAGTAGTGGTTTTATGAGAATATAGTACCATACTTTCATAGGGACATGAAGGGTGCCAATAGACACTTCAAATTAAAGTACTGTATAGTTTGAGGGCTAAAGGGGTGACTCCTAATTGCTGAGTTGTCATTAAGAAATCTACCAAGAACTTCAATAGTTGCATAGCTGAATATGAACCTCAAAACCATGTTCCATCTCTGTGATTCACCCTCAATCTGATAATTGCCTCTATTTAGAGTAAGTCAGAAACACAAGGAATGCCCTGCTCACTTGTCAATTATGTTTAAATGATTCTTTTGGGGAGATTCAGTTTTTTTATTAAGAAATTTTTATTCATTTTACAGACTAGTCACAGATCCCCCTCTTCCCTCCTCCTGCCCCTCCAGCTTCTCCCCTCCCCTGCCCCTCAAATCACCCTCCATTCTCTCCTACAAGATGGTAAGGCCTCCCACGGGGAGTCAGCAGAGCCTAGTACATTCAGTAGAGGCAGGTCCTAGTCCCTCCTCTGCCTCAAGGCTGTGTGAGGTGTCCCACCATAGATAGTGGGCACCAAAAACCAGCTCCTGCACCAGGGATGGATCTTGATCCTATTGCAGATGAAGGTACACACTGTCTTGCTTATGCAGAGGGCCTAGTCCAGCCCGTGGAGGCTCCACAGGTGTTGGTCTAAATGTCATGAGTTCCCACTAGTTTGGTTTGGTTGTCTCTGTAGGTTTCCCCATCATGATCTTGATGCCTCTTGCTCATAAAATCTCTCTTCTCTCTCTTCGACTCAATTCCTTGTGCTCAGCCTGATGTTTAGCTGTGGATCTCTGCATCTGCTTCCATCAGTTACTGGAGAAAGGTTCTATGATGGGCTTTATGATGACAGTTAGGGTAGTCCCCAATCTGATTACTGGGGTAAGCCAGTTCAGGCACCCTCTCCACTACTGCTAGTAGTCTAAGCTGAGGTCATCCTTGTGGATTCCTGGGAACTTACTTAGCACTTGATTTCTCCCTATCCCCTTGGTGTCTTTCTCTATTATGGAATATTCTGGTTTCTCTTCAGATTGTATAAATCTTTTTAAATGAAGCCTGTCCTGGAACTCACTCTGTAGCCCACGCTGGCCTTGGACTCACAGAGATCTGCCTGCCTCTGCCTCTTGAGTGCTGGGGTTAAAGGCATGTGCCACCACTGCCCATCAGTCTAAATGATTCTTAAAATCAATGAACAATTGTTGATCCTTAGATCCCGGTGAAGGGAAAGTGATTCAAGAAGTTGTAATTCTACATCTCATCCTTTCCTTGGCTTAACATGAGCTAGCAAAAGCAGCATGCAATCATCAGTAGATATAAGCAACAAGTAGAAACAGACAAGATTATACAGGTGATTGGCTTTGCAGTGAGAATGTGGATAAGTTATTCAACTACTATATCCTCCACACAAGCAAAATAAGGAAAGCATGTGGACTGTTGCTGTTTCAAAATAAAAATTAAAGAGCATTAAGAGCTAATGTTGCCAAACTGTAGAAACATTAAAGCAAAGTCTGCAAACACTAGGAACTCTCAAAGAATGGATGCAACATGAAAAACAAAAGAAACAAGTAACGGGAGAGGGTATGGTAGATACCAAAATTTATGCCATAACAAGTTTTTCCATAGTCTTGATCTCAGAATAGTCCTTTCCTTAGGAGGAGAAATCTAAGGATCAATATGCTTAAGCAATTTGCCTAAAGTAATAATATGGTAGTGATCGTGCTATAATTTTAATTAAAATCTGCCCACTTACAAAATTCATAAGTTTTCATTAATATATTATCATCTTCCTTTGTATATTTAACCAACTACTTCTGGCAAAGAAGTCAGAACATAAAGCTAGGGATCATCAGCTGATTTTCCTGACTTTATGTCTGGTAGAAGAGAGAGTCAAAGTCAAATAAACAATTAATGCTCAAATATAGTAGATTCCATAAAGAAAAAAAATAGTGTGTTGAACTAAAAAAAAATATTATGAGTGGACCCTTTCAGATAGAAAGATCCAACATGCCTTCGTAGCAATGATAAGATCAACATTGAAATTGGATGGGTAAAAATTAACTAATCAGGCAATGGTCAAGACCAGGAAAAAGGTCACTATGCTGGTCCCAACAAATAAGCAGGTCAAGGCTAACTGTGTCAACATTCTATAGTGTGTGTGGCTTCATTCCTTTTGAGGATTAGGAGAAAAGCTTGGCGGTGGCTTCTGGGTGTGAAAAGTAGACCTTTGTACATGAAATCTGGACTTTACATTTTGAGTCAACAGAGGAAGAAATGGTCAACTGCGTCATCCTATTGCTGTTGAGTCAATCATTTAGTCAGATAAGGGATGCTTTTCATGGATCCAATCTCAGGTAGTATGTGTGCTTAGATATGAAATAACTAACCTTATTTATTCATTTTTATTTATTGTTTAGTTTGGGGTCAGTTAAAAGCTACCCTATTGTTAGCTCACCTTTAACCTCATAGTCATAAGCTTCTCATTCCTCTGCTGGCTTATTTTCAAGCTACACTGTAACAAGCAACTTTAGGGTTGCTAAAGAATAGAATTGGAAATTCTTAAGCTGACTCACTGAGAATCTTCTTCCACTCCCCAATCCTTAACTCCTTATCTACACCAACATTTTGCCTCTCCAACTGTGTGAAATTTATGTTAAGGGAGTTTCCCTAAATTTGCTTTTGTTTTGGGCCTTTTTGTTGAGGAGACTCAACTTATGGTCTTGTGATTGTTAGGCAAGCAGTTTTCCAGTGATCTAAATATCCAGCCTATAAATAAGGAAAAAATGGATGGATGATTTTCCTATAGCCATTTCTTGTTTTTAAGTATGCCATCAATGCCTCCAGTATCTACTTCTCATCTATCTACAGGAAGGACAGGAGGAAGTTGAGCAGAAATGGTAAGATATTGGAATAGCCAGAGTTAAGTGAAATTAATGCCAATAGGTGTAGGGTGGCTGCTGTACTGAAAGAAGGGACTTTTAAGATGGGGGAGAAGAAAAATAGTAAGAAGTTATTGGTAATGTTGGAGAATAAGAATAGGTTAGATTCAGCTAGAGCTAGAGCTGATGATATGCAACTGAAACAGAGAATTCAAATAGTAAGATTTAGAAAGAAGCTCCTTGGCAGTGAGGAGATAGGATATGGGCACAGGAATATATACTAAGGAAGACAATGGGAGGTAAAAGCCTAGTTTACTGGTTTTGTTTTTGTTTTCTGGAAGCACCCAAAAGAAAGGATAGAATCAAGATAAATTATGGATTTGGTAGTGAACAATGATTTTGTACCAAATACCCAATGATCTCTTGGGAATCATGTGTGGTCTGAGACTAGTATGAGTTAATAGATAGGTTTTGGAGACTGGGATAAAGTAGAGGCAATGTAGGCTGAGCTGAAAGTGAGTTTGAACCAGGAACAGTGAAAAATTTCTCCCAAGCAATAATGGAGGAGACATTAATTGAAATCTGGAACACAATTTTCTCAGAGACAAGAATATTAGTTTTGACAGAATAATAGCATATCCTGAAAGAGTTTTGTTATAAGTTTCTTGACTTGCTGTTTGAAAAATAAAAACTAACAACAGCAATGTAAAGAAGTGATGTTTATTTTAGCTCTCACATTACAGTCACAATCCATCAGGCCAGGGAAGTTATGGCGTGAAGAGCTTGAAGAACGTGGTGTCTGAAGCCAGGAAGCAGAGGGTGATGAACGCTGCTATTCAGTTCCCCTTTTCCCTTTTATACACTCCAGATTCCGAGCCCAGGGAATAGTGCCACCTAGTTAAAGTAGTTACTCCTGCCTCAATTAATCTAATCTAGAATATCCCTCATAAACATGCCCAAAAGTTTATTTCCATAGTGATTCTAAAACTTGTCAAGTTGACAGTCAAGGTTAGCCATTACAAATTTCAATGGCAGTCAAAAAAGAAGATGCTTGGTGTATGTAGTCCAGGTGAGGGTACATGTACTGATATACAGAAAACACCAAAAACAGATCCGTATGTTTGATTTTATGAAGTAGAGCATTAGACTTGCCTTTAAAAACATATATTTTTTTTGCTTTTATCTCACTTCCATGTGCTTCTCTTCTGTCTTGTTAGGGTTTTTATTGCTGTAAAGACACACCATGACCATAGCAATTCTTTTTTTAATTTATTTTATTTTATTTTACAATATAATTCAACTTTACATATCAGCCATAGATTCCCCCGTTCTCTCCCCTCCCGGCCCGCTCCCTCCCCCCGACCCAGGGCAAAGACTCCCTGAGGATTGAGATCAACCTGGTGGACTCAGTCCAGGCAGGTCTAGTCCCCTCCTCCCAGGCTGAGCCAAGCGTCTCTGCTAAGCCCCAGGTTTCAAAGAGCCAATTCATGTACTGAGCACAGGACCCGGTCCAACTGCCTGGATGCCTCCCAAACAGATCAAGCCAATCAACTGTCTCACCCATTCAGAGGGCCTGATCCAGTTGGGGGCCCCTCAGCCATTGGTTCACAGTTCATGTGTTTCCATTCGTTTGGCCACTCGTCCCTGTATTCCATCCATCCCTGGTCCCAACAACTCTTTTGGCTCAGCCGTTAAAGGCTAGGCTCACAACCAAAAATATAAGACCACAGCAATTCTTATAAGAAAAACATTTCATTGAGGGGGCTTGCTTACAGTTTCAGAGATTCAGTCCATTATCATCTGCAACTTACAACTCCTCTTGTACCACTTGTCCCTCTCAAATTGATAACCTCTTCTTTAATTATTATTGTTACAAGTGTACACACACATACGTGTACACACGTATATATAACTCATTTATCCCATTTAGCATTGCTTGTATGTGCATGTGTTCATGGATGACTACTTGTGATCAGACTACCTATGCAAGGGCTCTTTCTTGGAAGAATCTGAATCTCCCTCTCAGCAGCCATCAGCTCCCTATAGAGCTTCATGTAGGGGTGAGAACAATATATCCCCTTTTGAAGATAAATGGTAAGCCATTGATTGTTTTATACCTCTAAATATAGCTCTCTTGTCTCTAACACTGAGAATTTATTTGTATTATAGGGTTTTATCCTAGACAGTTAAACCAGTTAGTAACCCTTTTGACTAAGACAGCTCTCAGGATATGTGCTGACATCTGAGAATGTCCTTTTAAAATGGGCAGAAGCTGGTCAACTAAATGACTGTTTTTACAGGACCTTATGAGGATCACGTTCCCCAACTCAACCAGGTCAAGATGAGAATCCTCAAAAGGGGCTGACAGAATTTTGTTCTTCCTGGGTATCAAGATTATGAGGCTTTTTACTTACCATCGTGATCATGTGTGATTTAAAGAAGTTTATCAAATAAGAGAATACAACTGAGATTAGAGCAACTAGAACAAAATTTAGTATTTTTACTTGGTATCCTGAGATACATCTAAAGCACCTTAAAGGTAATATGAATTATTTTAAGGGCCCTGACCTGGGAAACTAGGCAGTCTTTGTCCTCAAGAAAGATAAGAGCCCTCCTTCCCTAGAGAGTGGAACATTTTTTGCCCTAAGTAAGTTTCTTTTTCATGGGAGGTAAAGACCTGTTTTCTTAGAACCTATCTGATGCCAACTTTTTAATGCATCAATTTTCCACAGTAGTGGCAAACTGGCTCTCTTCAAAATTCTCTTCATATTTTTAATCTAGAGTTTAGACTGTTTAATGAATTCTCTTGTGGCCTGTTAAGTGTGTTTACTAATAAACACTCCAAGGTATTCTTTTGTTACATGAGGCAAATGGGCATAGCTAATCTCACAAATCTCAGCCACTTGGGGTTTGATACAGTGGCATGAATACCTTAAAATAAGGAATCTCCAAATATTTGCTTCTCTTTTATAAAATTATGAAAGTATAATTTAAAGTTTTAGGCCAATTCTTTTTTTCACTTTTAAGTTTTCAATAAGGCTTAGTTCCTTACCTGAATGGGAGCTCTGTCCTACAGCAGTCCAGAATGCCTATTAAAAAAGGCACTTAAATTAGGAAAAATAGGGAATGAAGAAGGAATGTTTCAGGATCAAGAATTTAGTTTGGAGCATGTATCATGCATGGGAGCAGCCATATCTGAAAGTATATCAAGTGCATAATGGTGATGCATTGAGAAATGATGAAGGTTATTTTTGGAGGAACTAGTGGGATTGACAATCTTTACTTTCAGAGTTGATGATATAGCTAGAGGATATAAGAATTTGTCAGTACTTTTTCTTGAACACTATGTCCTTTGGTGTTATTCTGAGTAGATCATCTAGTAGCTAGCATGGTGTTAAGAGCCCCTCTTTAGATCTAGCCTAACTCTTTTACTTTGTAATAGTACCAGTTTCTCCATTCTTTGGATGTACTTACCAGGAGATATTTAAGACTGTGTTTTTATTGTTAGAGTCAGGTGAGGTTCTTTAGGGGCTACTCCAAGTTTTGTATGGTGAGTCCACTGACTCCTTTAGCTTTCTCCTCTACCAGTTGTCCTTTCCTCAGAAACAGGACAGTCTTTCTGACCAAGGGACTCCTCTTAGACACACTTGGAATATTTCTCCTTTTCATGACTCTTCTCATTGCAGAATATGTATTGGTTACAGTCCATCTCTGAGGTATTCATAGACTTTGATCAAGTGACTTACTGAGGTTGTTGGATTCTTTCAGGTGAATTCTATGATTCCCCAAGTTCTGATAACTTCAGAGGACATAATTCAAAATATCAGCTGTCTCTTTGACCCCTTATCCTTCTTGGTTTTAGACTCCGTGTTCTGGTTGTTGAATACTAGGAACATCAGCTTTACCAGTCTGGAAAAGGAAGTAGCAGGTTTTATTTCTAACCTTTGTATACATCTAGATAAAGCATGGGCAGGCAATATACTTCCCTCTTTGAGATATACAGATTTTTAGTCAAATATGCAAGGTGTTACTTATATCATAATAATCCAAAATATAGTTCTTTATCTAACTAGAGTTATAAGGTGATATCTTAAAAGAGTTTGAAAAAAAACAGATATTTAAACACAAATCTTGTCAAGATTTAGTTCTTTTAAGTAATTGCAAACTTAATAAATTCATAAGAAATCATAAACAAATATTTTGGAACTCTTAATATTTTAATGAAAGACTAGAAGGCTGTTTCTGAAATATAAGAGACATGGACATTGTGTTTAAAACCTTTAATTAGTTATAAACACAGGCAAAATATGTTCCTAGCCTTTTCTTATCAACAAATTTAAGGTAACACATTATTTGTCTGCAAGATTTGTGTTCTTTCTAACTGCACATTCTGGATGTAATTTTGGTTTATACTTATTTCCATAATTGTCTGGACAAAAGCTACATATGTCATTTGTTCATCTGCTCATAAATATGAGGTGTTATCCTTCTAAATCTTGGGTGGAAATCTTCTCAGTGATGAGGAATGAAGCCCAATGGGAACCATAAGATAATAGATATCTGGTTAATAATTCTAGAAGAGAGACCAGACAGGAAACATGAGGGAGAGGAGAATGCAAACACCTGATGTAGAACTGCTGTGAATTGGCAATACACACCACAGCCATAATGGGAAGGCTGAATTAATCAAGTCTCTAGTCTTTTTTCTCTTTTTCTGGAAGGCTCCCTGCATCTCTAACACCAGTAAAGATCAAGAAAAGCTATGGTTTTGTTTTGCCTTTGATTCGAGGAGGAATTCAAATCTAGGACATGCCACCAGAACAAAACTTAGAACTGAGCAGAGCTCAGTTCATTTATCAAATTTATTTTATTTTTCTGTCATATTACTGATTTCATAAATACACAGTCAAATGGAAGAAAAAAATCTAAAAAATGAAAGAATAGATGATGGAGAATGTCTCATTTATGAGACCAAGAGTCTTAACATTCTGTTGAGCAAAGGCCCTAATTATTAATTAATAAGACAATTTCCCTACAAGACATTATTTACCAGATTGGCTCTGTTAATGAGGATGCTTTGCATCTAATTTCATGCTCTGCAATGAACATTTTTATCATGAAAAGGACAAACCTTCTCTACATAATCAAAGCTCTTATTAGCTGCGAACTTGTGGTAAATATTTCCTAATTCCTGATAGGGATGCCACATGCACTGCAAATTACCTTCCAGGAGAGTGAAGAATTTGCAAATGTGCATTTAACATGAAACTTTACCCATTAATTTTTCTAAATACTATAGTTCTGTGCTCATATGGCTCCCAAGGTCCACATGGCAGAGTTTACAACTAGAGCCATCAACCTGTTCTGGTCTCCGATGCTCACTATTGTTTGCTTAGGAACTGGTCATACATATACTTCCAAAGCAAGTTCAATTTAATGTTTTTCCCTATGGCATTTGTAAGAATTTCTCCCACTCAGCATTAAAGTCAGTTCACTGAAGCACTATTCTTAACCAAGAGCACGTTTACTGAAGGTCTACAGTGAAACATCAAATGTCCCTCTTCTACCTTTCAACAAGTATCTTGTATTTTATTTGATTTCCTTTGTCAACATCAAGCTATTACAATGCATAGGCTTCAAACCTTGCCCACATGGTCTGAGCACCATACTGCCATAAATTAAAATACATTTCAAGATTTATTATATGAAATCAGCAACTTGAAAAGCTACCCCTAGACACCTGTTTGTGTTTCATCTTTTCAATTCACGTTCCTTTGGCAATCCTAAAATATTCTTTCTTTGCTACAGTTGGCATTTCCCCTTCGCTGGCTAATTTTCTCCACCCATACATAAAGATCATATTATTGTTTTAGTTTTAGTTGATGACATTTCTGCCTTTACCTGTTTTAAGAAAAGTCTCCTACTGGAGTACTATTTCCCACTCTCTCTTATCCAAATTGGAAAGCAGAGATTGCAATATAAGAAACATGCTTATTTTCAGTGCAAAAGCAAACCAATTAAAAATTCAAATGGAGAAAGTTTATGGGCTCTGAGGCCCTACTGTAGCTGAGAAGTTATTTATAGTTGGTAGTTATTGGAGGAGAAAGAGCCATTTTTCTTCTGGGATGTGGTGGCTGGTAGGTTCCCTCTATCCCAGTGGTGGATTACCCCATGCCCATGTACACACAGGCAGCACCAATTAGACTAAGTTGGTAGTAACATTATACATACTGAGCAAGGTGCATTTATGTATCTAGAAATAAATATGTCTGTACACATATAATTATGTATATAGTGACAATTAATGAAAAATGAGGCCATGAATTTGAGAGAACAAGAAGGAATATATGGAAGGGTTTGTGAGAGGAAAGAAAAAGGGGGCATGATGTAATTACAATCTCTAACAACAAAAGATATAATTATAAAATAAATAAATGGAGGGCATGAAGTTGGGAGGAAGATGTGATGGGGTTCCTGGAAGAAATTAGAGTGAATAAGTGAGGGGTAAACATGATCAAGATACATTGTATACATGTATAAAATTTTCAAAGAAAATTTAAAATTTCAAAGGAAATTTAAATATTTCAAAAAAGCATGGCACATTTACTAAATTATTTTCAGTAATAATATGATTTTCAACAATGTTAGCAACAATGGAAAGAGCCTGGTGTCTTTTTCTAGAAGTAATGAGTATTGAGATTGGAAAAAAAAGAGATTTAATGACAGCTTCTGCTGTTTTCCTTTTATTGCAATGTCACCAACGTAACTGAATTTTATTGTCCCATCTGACCACAGCCAATTGTGGCGGTCACCTCTAGTCTCCTCCAATACTGCCAATCTTCCTTATGGACAACTTCAATGGCTTGGGTCTCTACTGATGGTTTCTTCAAGCTCACCAAGTAGAGTTAGGTGTTCTTCTAAACACCTGGCATCCTCAAATTTCAACCCTCAACCCACTCATCCCCTTGAAACTTTCAGAATACAATAAAAGAAATGATATGGAAATGCAGCCCAATGGTGTCATATATTAAGGAACCATAGAGAGAAGAAGAGTTATTACAATTGCACTCAGTGTGGTGATAAAAATCACCAGAGGATGAAGACCACTCTAAATGGAGAAAGTAGCACTTCTGTCACCGTAATAGTGTTTTATTTCCCCAAATAAGGATAGCAACTAAAAAGATACATCTAAATTGTTGCCAGCTATCTGATCTAAATGATTTGATGAATATTGTAACATTTCAAAATGTATGTTTTTTTCAAAGCCCCATATCACAGAGGCTCTGAAACTCATTTTGACAAAATTGTTTTCCAGTGTTGAGCATCACAAATACTTTGCCTAGTCACCACAATGAGACATGGGGTCTTTGCTCTCTGATGAACATGAGTAATTCTGAGAAAGGATGGTAGGCTATATTTATACATTAAAAAACAAACGAACAATAATAATGTACTTCATACATTTTATGAAAATAAGCACTCATTTCTTTACTCCATCTAATGTAGCACAGTGAACCTGCATATGAGTCTAGCGCCCAGAAGGACACCACCAGCCAAGGAGGGGAAGTGCCTTTTCGTAGACCATTCTTATAATTTTGAGTCTCCTACTGATTTAAGGTTTAGGGGATGTGATAGAACCTTTTATGGCCTTGGTACATGTGGCCCAAGGGTCCGAGATACTTGACACTCATTATCACTCAATGTTAAAATGTTAAACTGGAGAGTTGTTTCACAGCAAAGGTGATGCAGACTCTCTTGGGCGCACACAAAGTAGATTCACACTTTATGAAGCATTATTAGAGAAAAATGAGAAATTAAGGAGAAAGAAAATGAACTTCTGAAAGCTTCCAAGAGAGGAAAAAAGCCGTCATTATTTTTTTTTGGCTTGGGTTTTCATAGGGAAAACAGCAAAAACTGGACAAAAAGCTGACGTAGCCTCTACTGAAATCGATTAGTTTACTGAGCTGTCATGGGCCAAACCAATGGGGGATCCACATGCTCTATGCCTGTCTTACTACCCAACTAGAGAGGCAATCAGATGCTGTTTGTGTGTTACTCACTGAGTTAGGAGTGGTTGAAGCCCACCATTTTCATATCTGACTCCAGTTTCACTAACTCTTGACCTGAGTGTCTGTAAGCTGTTGGTCACTTGGCTATACTACATTCAAAGATCACAGGTGTCACAGGATTGTCAATTATACTAAGGTCTCCTTGTCCTCACATTTACATGATCAACTTAGACCTTTACCATTTCAGGGTTTTAACTTTATTACAACTACTGGGATGTTTCCATGCTTCAGCTCCTTGTCTGTGGGATGTGGGATGGTCTATTGGGCAGAAGCTTCTTGTTAGCAGCCATATTCACTTAAAATAAAATCTTTTACAATTAGATTAACTTGAAGGAAAGATATATGAACATACAATCCTGCCTTGCATATGTTCCTCAAGGGCTTTGGTATGAAGAGTGGTAGGGGGAGATGGACAGCTGCCCTCTTCTAACTGATCCAGCGCTCTGTTCTTCCTCTTAACCATCTACTTGGTTATCTTGTACCGCACAAAAAGCCCTCACATTAATATTTTTCACTGTTACAGATCTTTCAGTTTGATCCATAATCTTCCTTTAGATCAAAGCCTCTTCTCATTGCAACATAGTTGAGCAACTTCCAATTTTCTCCAGGAGTCCTTTTCTCTTACTACCTACAAAAAGCATTACTGTGGTCTTATAGCCTCAGTACCTGTGTTGATTTCATTCAGTCAGCATGAGTAGGTTTGGTAAGCATTCTATATTGCCTTTGGCTTTAGTGGAGAATAAGGGCTTGCCAGGACCAAAGGAGAGTTTGTTCGAAAGAAAGATCTGGGATTACTCAGCCCTGTGTCAACTTGGATGCTCAACTCTGTAAGCCTCCCTCTAGAAGCTCTGAAGGGCCGGGCCTTTTGCTTTCTCTTTCTCTTCCACCCATGATGTTGTTTTTAACCTGGAACCCTTTCATATTTCTCACACTGTTCCTTCCTCTACTTTTGGGTGGAAGTCTCTCTAACCATTCCCCCGAAAGTCTTTTCTTGGCCTGGTCTACATGATATGAAAGTTGTTTACATAATAGATTATTAACTATATTTATGTATAAATTAATTCATGGCATATGTCATGCCTTTCTCCAAGTTCTCCAACTCTTGACAGTCTTCATCTTCAAATAATGAGTTATTTTTTAGTTCCAGCCCTAAATCTAGTAGAATAATCTATAAGGAATAACCTAAATTAGCCAAGTGCTCTGTCTTCAAGTTTCTAGAGTATCTAGATGAAGTACTGACAAGGGAATCAAGTTGTGGTAGGCAACCATCCAATCCTACATTGGTAGTCCTTCTGCAACATCTCCAGAGGTCAGCACACTGCTATCTATCTGTCTTTCTTTTAAGGGGATTCTCAGTCTTTTTGTATCCATTCAGAGATGATAAAAGAATCTTGTCTGATGCGTCAACTCTGTGCAGTGGTGCCAGTTGGCTTGCAATCCACAGTGATGTGATCTTTGCTCACACTCACTTTACCTTCCTGAACCTGAAATACACACAACAACCCTCAGACCATACTGTAAAACTACTGAGGCTGTAGGCACAATGTTTGCATCTCTAGTTCCTTCTCTGAGGTGTCTGTCCAAAATTATTTTTTCTAGCTTTCCACTACATCTACCATCCTTACATGATGGGATCATTTCATTCCTAATAACCCTGCAACTGGAGCTGCTGTATTTTTTCCCCTGGGAAGGTAAGAAACTATCACTTTGGATAAGGTACTGGGGCAGTTCAGTACAACAAAGCTCCTTTCAAATCCAGCTTAGTGAACCAATGAGTTTACTGCAGGTACAGGAGCATGGGGAACTTGGGGGTAGCTAAAAATCCTACCCCAGTATGGATGATTTCTTCCAAAAGCTGCATCCTTGGAGCTCCATGAACAATTCTCAGTTAACTCTGCAGGAAAGAATTCCTCTCCCCATCACATTTTCATGTTTCAATATCTTTGGGAAAGGATCTCGTAAACCTTGTAAATTTCAGAGCTTCTCCAGTGTTGTATACTTCATAAGCTTCCAGGGCCTTGCAAGCATCCATGTCCTCCTCTAGGAAGGAGTGCTGCAGTTCATAGAATATGGCTACACAACAGGAGCCCATCTCCAGATGTATGTTGGTGTTACACATTGCAAGTACTAAAGTAGTTTAGGACAAAGAGTTTACTTGAAATTTTCTACCAGTGCTTAAGAAATGTATTGTTCACTTCTGACAAAATGATCTGACTAATTGGTTGTATAATTAGTTAATCAGTAGCTTCTCTTTTAAAGTGGTAATGTTGAAGGGAAATCCTTTGATTTCCCAGGATGCAAGAAAATCATCTAATTTGTACCCAAACAAATGCATTTACAACTCCCTTAAGAAAATAATTAGGTGACTGGCCTTGATTTTCCAGAATTATAAATGAAGCTTGATTCACCTGGCCTTAGAGCAGCAGTGTTCACCATCCCACCACCTGTTTACCTGCTCAGGTTCGCCATATGCCTATGTGACACCAAGGTCAACTCATATGATGTTATTTTCAACCTAGAGCAGAGCTGTGCTTGTCTGTAGCCAAAAAGAAAATTCTAAGCATCCTTTCAATGTAAGAAAGTTTTTAAAGTCTGCACTGGTACCAGCACTTTATCTTTGAAATAGCCAGCATATCTATCATTTTTCTATCTGTCTGCTAGACACATATCTATCTATCATCTCTCTATCTCTATGCAAAAAAAAATTACATGAAAACAGAGAGTAAATGATTTGGAAGAGGAAAGGGTGATGAAGGAGAAGAAAGGGATGGAGAAGAGGGCATTGGGAATCTGATCACATGTACTTGTTATCAATTAAGCCCAACACCTACAATATATGTGTAATGATGAAAATTAAACATATAATAAGTGGTTGAACATTAGACTCCATACATATGCATCTGCATGTGAAAATGTACTTGCACATACATACACCTGAACATGTACAAGCATGCATGTACACTCACACATAAACATAAATACATCCAAACTTTTTACACAAACAGTGATTCTTTGGGTGTTTCCTTCACTGGACACTTTGGCATGATGAATTCAATTAAATCTGCAGACTACCCAATATTATACAAGACCATAATATCCTGGGCTTCAGTATGATGTCATTTTCTTAGGCTCATTACAGCTTACAATACCACTCTAATTTCGACTCTGAAAACACAAAGCAATCTTCTATCACTAAGTCTATATAAGGTAGCATGGTATTTTCCAGAATCAAAAGGCTTTCTTTTCCACCCCCACTAAATTATTTCAATTATACTCTCAGGGCCCATTCCTCCTTCTTGTCTCCAAATAGACTGTAGATAGTGACTCACTGTAGAAACAATGACAAAATGCTCTGAAAACTGTCTTAGATAGTAAGCATCACACCTCCGTTTGCAAAGACTATCTGTGACAGCTGCCAGGATAGAAGTAGATCCAGTGGAGCAGGGGAGACAAGAGTGTAAGTACAAGATAAACCTCCCTTCGAAGGAAAACATTGCAGGGACCAGAAAGCTGCCACCTGCATACAGTACCTTCTACTGTTGCCCAGGGGAGTCTACCAGTCAGCCCATTGTTCTAAAATGTCCAGGGTGAAATGTTCTTAATCTGTACTCTAGAGAATGTATCTACAGATTAACTTCAACTAATTATTTTTGCATGGACAGTCAAAGTTGATATTCTGGGGAAAGAAATGTCCCCACCCACCCACACAGAAGAATTGAATTTCAGTTACCTTTTATGAAGTTGGAGGCACTCAATAGCCTTTGTTCTGAAAGGAAATGACATGGAATTAGTCTACATTTTTCTGCTGAGCCATGAGTTTGGAGGAAAACACCACCCAGTCACGTATAGATTGGTTTCATGTTATGGTTAATCACACTAATGATAAAGATGTTAACCAGTAACATATTCAGGTAGTAATTAAAATGTATCAGTCTTCTGAATAATGAGCTCAGAAAGAACTCAGGTATAGAGGTTGGGGACAGTTTGGAGGACCCACCTTCCTACTTGTCTCTCATCTCTAGGTAACCGAAGTTTCTAGAGCCTGGCATCTTGGTGTTCCTTTCCTACTTCACCTGATTGTCACCTGTGCTCAAATATCACTTTCTCAGAGACGGAATCCTATTGATATTTATGTGAGCTAATTTTATGTTAAATTGGCTGTGCCAATAGAATATTAGATGCTGATCAAACATGTTCTTGGTGTTTCCAAACATGGAGGGTGTTTTTGACATGTATGACCATTTACTGTTGTACAAAATTAAGGTAGTTTTATTAAGAATGAAATCTTCACTGAAACATCTATGAAGCAAATGTGATTGATTTCCAGCATTGATCCTGTGATATATATTTTGGCAGGAGTTTGAGCCCACTATCAACAGAGTAGTAAGTAGAACTAAGAAAATATGTTTAAATAACATAGATTATTTGGTGATGGCAATAATGATGGTGATGATCACAGTGATATTTAGGATCCCTGAGGACCTGCCCTTAGACCTTTGGGGGAAGCTTATAGATACGACTTACATTATACTTGATGCCATACCAAGGACAACATGGAAACATGGAAACCATTTTGCCTTATATATCTCTCAAGACCTCCCTAGATCTCCATACCTTTTAAGCCCTTGTTAGCTCTGTTACCTGATTGTTATAAAAGCCAATCTTACCCTTTGCTTTGTTTTGAAGTGGCTGTGAATGTCAACTCACTTTCTTGTGCCTGGATAGATCAACCTTAAAATGGCCCAGATCTTTATAGTCTATCTCCTGCATAAAGCTGTTGTATGAATGAACTGGAATGTATGAGAAAAAGCCTTGGAAAGTACATAATGAGAAATAAAGACACCCTCTGCATACATTTGCGTTTTCTGTTAATTATTTTTTCAGTCTCTGGCCTAATTTCTCCCATGGAAATGACTAATAGGAACTAGAATATTAAGCAAGATGACAGCCATCCTGAAAACAGACTCCACAGCAGTCAAATCAACAAAAACAACTGGAAATCATCAGGAAGGAAATAAAGAAATGCTTCTTGTAAATGGAGTGATTATATGATTGTAAATGAGCAGTATAAAGCTTGGCGTAATCATGTCATTTTTTTCAATAAAATTTTAGATGATTTCAACTCATTTAGAATGCTGCTGATTAGCACACTGGACGAGAAGTTGCGATAACTGGGTTTTACACTTTCTTTTAGAATAAAGTGACTACCCATCTCTTTACAGATTACTTCCTTGAGGTGGGTTTGACTTTTCCAGAGGATAAAAACACTATAACATAAATGTCTCTGTCTTGCTGCTCCTAGAATGCAAGATAGGCAGGGCAACAAGGTGCTCTGGAATATAGGGCACCCATTGCAAGGAGACTGAACATAAATCCAAGGATCAGACCTGAGCATAATTTGTCTGTTTCTCCATGTGGAAAAAGGCTTGTCATCCATAGCTACCAGAGGGGATTAATGAGTTCTGTGTTGTTACACTTCTTTAATTTTTGTCATTAGCCATGGCAACAAAGCCTTTTCTTCCTTGTTCTGGTGATGACCAGTCAAGTAGGAGGGTATCAGGCACTCCTGGTTGGGAGCCTTATTTAGTCTACTGAGTCTTCCAGAATGGCTGGCACGGGTGCACCCAGGTGTAAAGGAGTCTCTCATATTGGTACATTCATTAGTTTTAGAATCACAGTGTCCTTTAGTGAAAAAATGCTATTAGCTTCATTTAAATCCATATGGGACCCATTCACTGGCCACTTTCTTAACTAGATCTCCATCTTTTTTCATTATTTGCCTTTATCTTTGTGTGTTTAAAATCGTGCATGCAGAAAGAGACAACTAAGGTTAATATATTTAGTTGATTTAATTATTACAAGTGATACAATGAGTAACATCTAATTTGTTGGCTAGCATCGAGGGGCTGTCTTACCAACACATGTTCACTAATTTAAACTATTGTCTGTCTGTGACCTTTGTCCCCCAAACTAATCTCCAGTTCACATGCTCATCTGGATTATATGATGCAGAATCTCCTCTCCCTGGAGGAAGGTTAGCCTCAAGGCTTCTCAGCTCAGTCATGTTAGAGAAAGAGCACACCCACTGAGGAAGCTGTGGCATTCAAGGGTCAAGATAACAAAATTGAATGAGTGGCTGTAACTATCCTGAGTGACCATCCCCTGTGTGAACCATGGCCAGGTCAGACTGCTGAAGACATTAGCTACTCTGGTGTTGATTCAGAGAAGTGGCTGAGAATAGCATTGAAGTCCAGAGTATTTGACAGCATTCACCAAAATAAAGCAAGGTGTTTCCTTTAATTCCATCTAAACTTAGTGTCTTTATCTGTATATGATTCCATTGCCTCAACAAAACAAGAATTTCAAACTTTCTCCATGATCTTGTGTTCTAACACCAATGTCAGATAACTTTTATTACTCCTCCCCTTTGTCCTTTAAATATTTTTAATTATGTTGTGTGTGTGTGTGTGTGTGTGTGTGTGTGTGTGTGTGTGTCCATGCAGGGGGATCAGAGGAAAAATTAGTGAAGTTTGTTTTCTCCTTCCATCTTTCCATGGCCTTTAGGATCAAGTTCAGATTGTCAGGCTTGCACAGCGTCACCTCTACCCACTGATCCATCTTCCTGGGCCCCAGATGTTTTCTACTTTTTCCACATCTTCTAGTCTTTCCTATATCTCACACTCCTCCTCCAAACTTTGTGTCAAGAAATTACTTACTAGCTAACATATTAGCCAATCGGACAGCAATACAAAGTACATAAACACTTGATGTCTTTGATATGGAAGAAAAGTTGCTTAAATGGTTAGGAGGGTACAAATACAGTGACATTTGTGTCCTAAGAACACTTAGCAACCAAATCTCTAAAAAGAGCTGGGGGATGAGCTAGAGAGAGTAGGTAGGTGGTATTTGCCATGGTGTTTGCAGTCCCACAGTCATTATGTTGTGATAATCTACGACATCAACCACATCGGTAAATTCGGAAGAATTGTGCAAGCAACTCTTGTATAATTTGGCTGTAAGCCAGGTGCAGTGTACTTTAGTTCCTTCTTGGCTGAGGTTCAATAGAATCTATTAACTCAATAAAATTTAGTACAAAGGTGTGCAGATAACCATCTAAGTTATTCTTATGAGCCAACACTTTCATTAGACATTTAATGAGCTAATTACCCCCCCCAAAGCCTAAGAACTGTTAGCTACATAGTATCTGTAGTAGATATTAGCATTCATGCCTGGCTCAGATATTCTTTGAAAATATCTTGGGAGACTATTCTGTTTACTCCTCTAGAAGTTAGATAGTTCATATAACTAATTGTTGGAGGTGATCCATGAACACAGGTGGCATCTCTCAACTCTAAGTTAAAGATTTATATTTTAATTCATTTGTTTGCATGTCCCCATGACTCTGTGAAGCAGAGAGCTTGCCAGTGCTCATTAGGTAAAAACATATTTAGAAATAAATCTTATACTATTAAATTACCAGTGGGGTGGGAGTGTGTGAATGTGATACCACAATGAAATCCAGAAAATTCCAAGCAAATTTAATTTTGGGGCTTTCCAAATCTTAAATTATATAAATGTAAATAAATGATCTGAATTATTTAGACTCTTAATTGGATTTGTTAACCTATTTAAAAAAGTCCTTTTCCAAAGTAGCCCTGATTTCAGATGTAAACTGGGGCTGATATTCCAATTTGAGTTTATTGTTTTCTCTTTCCATTGGCCACAAAATTTTTGAAGTCCATTTTGTAGTAGTCAGATTTCACCATGGGACCTCTCTGTCCCGTGAAAGCATAATTTAATTTGGAATAATGGCTGACATCACATCTACACTATTTCAATATAGTAAAATTGCAGTATAGATCACACTATACCAATAACAACCCTGATGGGCATTATGCATAACATGTCCAAAGAATAATGAACTGAACAAACCTAATTTCAGATACAAGCATAATATAATTTAGAGATACCTTAAGAATGTTATCTACAACCAAATCGCTGCTGAATGTAACACTGACTGACTTTCCACAATTATTCTTTTTTGGCCAAATAGACACTATATTTAAAAAGTAAATTTTCTTGAGAATGACATGATTCAATTATCATTCATTTTCATCATTGTATGGATGATGGAATTTGAGAGAACATCTTCCTAGACGTTTGATGAGAGCAATGTATTGAAATATGTGGGGGAATGAACTTGTTCCTTAGAACTGCTTTTGTTGTTTCCAATAAGCATGAGTATATTGCATGTTTATTTTCATTCAATTCTCCAAAGTCTTTAATTTCTTTCTTTATTTCTGTCTTAATCCATTTCATTCAGTGGAAACTTGCTCCCTCTCCATGGGTTTGTAGGCTTTCTGTCATTGTTGATATCTAGCTTTAATCTGTGGCATTCTGATAGGATGCAAGGTGGTATTTCAATTTATTGTATCTGTCAAGGCTTGCTTTGGGCCAGAGTAGATGGTCAATTTGGGAGAAAGTTCTATAAGTTACAGAGATAAATGTATATTCTTTTGCGTTTAAGTAAAATGTTCTATAAATACTTTCTAGGAACATTTGGTTTATAATTTTTAGCTTTAGCATTTCTCTGTTTAATTTTTATCTAGATGGCCTGTCTATTGGTGAAAGTAGGGTATTGTAATATACCATAGTCAGTTTGTGGAGGTCGATATGTGATTTAAGCTGTAGTAATATTTCTTTTGAAAACTTGAGTGCCGTTGTTTTGGGGGACATAGATGTTATATGTGGATATTAGCCATTAAATAAATGATAACCAAGGTACAATCCATCGACCCAGAGAGGTTAGATGTAGAAGAAGTACTAGGGTGGGAAACATGGGGATCCATTACACATGAAACCAGAATAGATTGTATGGGTGGATTTGGAGTGAAGGTGGGAACAGGGGGAACGGGTAGAGAGGGGGAAGTAATATGGGGGAGACAGCTAGAACTGAGGGGCATTTGAGGGATGGTGGGATACCTAGTGCAGGAACAGCTTCCTAAAATATATGATGGCAATCATAATGAAGTCCTCAAATGATAGGGGAGACAGAGTCCCAGCGGGCCATCTCTTGTCACTAAACGAAGCTTCCAGTACTAGAGCTGGATTACATCCAATTGAGCTGTTGGCCAAAGGAGTCTCATGGAAATCTCTGAATAACCCAAATTGTCGCCAAGACAATAGGTTGCTCTCCACATACTGACAGCAAGGCTCCATTAATGAAGACAACACCCATACAACTCACTGAACATGGAGAGGTCGAGCTGGTGCTTATATAAAGCCTTCACTCCTGTTTTGTAGTGTCTTTGATGGGAAAAGGTACCAAAAAGAGGCTACCAAAAGAGAAACATTTACACCAGCCCAGCCACAAAAACCTTTGATCTATGATGCTGTCCTGCCTGCAAAATTGACTAAAGCAATGGAGGCACAAACTTGTGGGAGTAAACAATCAATGTCTGATTTGACTTAAGGCCTATTCTATGAGATGGAACTCATGCCTGACATGGCTTGGGTGACCAAGAACCAGAGACTAGATAGCCCAGAAACCTGGGGTAAAACCAAATACTGCTCTATTTGTTTGTAAAGTAGTGATAAGATGACTCCTAATGATAGTCTGCTATACTCATAGGTCAGAGATGGAAGGTATAGAGGAGACTAGGAGAACAAGGCCCTCTAAGTCAACCGAGCAAAGCTCATATGAACTCACAGAGACTAAAAGCAATAAGCACAGGGTCTTCGCTGGTCTGCACCAGGTCCTCCACACATATGTATTATGGCTTTCAGTTCAGTGTTTCTATGGGACTCCTGAATGTGTGAAGGAGTGGGCCTCTGATTCTTATGCCTTCTCTTGGGAGCTCTTTTCCTCCTGTTGGTTTGCCTGGTCCAGCCTCAATGTGAGGGTTTCTGTTTTATCTTATAATATTTTGCTTTGTTATCATTTGTTGTTATCTCTTAGAAGCCTGTTTTATTCTCATGAGAGAGAACTGGAGTAGGTCCAGATGGGAGAGGAGGTAGAGAAGAAATGGGAGGAGAAGAAGGAGAGGAAATTATAATAAGATATATTATATGAGAAAAGAATCTATTTTTGGTAAAAGGTAAAATAAAATTAATAAAAAGGAAAAAAGAAGTCAGGGAGTTTTGGGCTCTACACCATAAATTCCCAGAAGTTAATACTGTATATGTTTCAGAATGGTTAAAACTCATACTTAGTAAAAAAAATAAAAATAGTCTGACTACTCATAAAAAATTGAAAAAATAAAGTTACAAAACAATAAGAATTGAAGAGTTGTCATGGAAGGAGTTTACGTAATTGAGACACCAAATTTTTTGTGCCATTGAAGATGAGCATTAACTTGCCTTTCTAAATCCTCTATCAGTGTTCCTCAGAGGGAATTCACACACATTCGAGGTTCGGAATGAATCTAAGAATTTGTCTCCTATGGTTTGTAACACTTAAGATGGTTAGAAATATATAATAGGGTTCTTTTTACTGAAAGATGGAATCCTTGATACAGTATACTTTTCAATTAATAAAACCACCTGCGTTTAATTCCCACTCTTTAGTTCTTTGTCTCCTGGAGTGCACTGTGGAAGAGCTCTGTAAAAATACAAACATCTACTTGGGTGAAATCTTGAATTCTACCTCAAAGTATACTACAGCTTTTAGAGTATTGTGAAAATAAAATATTTACTTATACCAAAAAGAAAAAAAGTGATATATGTAGATGAAGAGACGTGAATGAAGAATGGTACTGATGGCCAGAACATGCCTGGAGAAAACACCTCGAAAACTCTTAGCAATGTATGGATTCATGAAAAAAGACACAATTGTTACTGGCATTATGAAATGCCAGTGTTGCTGATATTTTTTATAAAGATGACTTCTCATTTACATGAGAGAAATGAATTCCAGTCACCAGAGCTCAATGACTTCTCTCTGGCAGCCTACCTTGTGAGTGGTGATCTTCTCTTTGTCTCTTCAACAATCATACTGTCCCAAGCCTCATCAAGCTATGTGGATATGAGCATGCAGAGCAGATAAAATGAACCTTGTGGAATTGATGTCCCATAGGAAGCTTTTAAATGTTTATCTTTATATCAATCACTAAACAATTGTGTAATCTTTCCTTATTCGTTATGTCATGATGTGACAGAGTTCAAATGCAACAATAAACATAAAGACCTGCACCTACAATGAATCTGCCATTGTTTTATTGGCTTCATTGTCTCTATGGATAGACAGAAACATGATGTAGTATTGCCTATAGACACAGAGACAGATCATATGTTCCTATGGCAAAAGACCCTGCAAAATGTATAACATTTCTTTCATTTTGAAATCCCAGAGATCTGCAGTAGAAAACTTCTTGCTTGGACATCAATGAGGACATTTCCCTGAGATCTTCTCATGGTAGCCTTTTCTGGAGTTTCCTGGGGTTTGGGTTATTCATTCTAAGCAGGCCACAGAGGGCACAATAGAGGAACCAAAAACCAGAGCAAGATTCAGAAGTTTCAGAACATTGGATACATCACAGATTTTATCCATAGGCTTCAAATTTAAGTTTAACTAATATCTACATGAAGTTTGGTCAATTGCTTAAGCGATCTGTCAGTCGGGATTTAACTGGGATTCAGACAACACATGATTCTTTAAGCCCAAATATTTTAATTCCAAATTATCACAGATTATGAGGTAACTTAGAAGTCTACTAGTGGATAATCAGCAATATTGGAAATAGTAAGGAGAAGTCACTCTTAGAATAGAGGGAACAGAAGGAGAGGCGGTAGCAGCATAGCTGAAAAGACCAGGTCACCTTTACTTAGTTTATGAGACCAAAGAAAAGATTCAACCACTGCTGGAAAATAGGAGTAGAAACAAGGAGACAGGAATATCCTGGCCTCTCTTCCACTGGCCACTTGCCAGCCTCTTGTTAGTACCTTGCAAATAACCATGCCTAGCCGACAGCCCACAATCATACAAACAAAGAAAACAGGCCAAGGATTCAGCTGTTTCTCAGTATAAAGTTTGGCCCACTGTAGAAAACCTATTATATGGCTGTATTATTTAAAACACCCACTGTCAACAGATAAAGTGCAATCAATGCCATGCTAATAATTTTTTAATAATTGATTCTCTAGGATAAAGGTCTTGATTGTAGCTAGTTTCTGTATGAATACTGTCTCCAGGGCTAACTCTATAAGACTAACTCAAAGTCACTGAATGTAGCTAGCAAAGACACACATAAGTATGGCTAAACACTGAAATCAGGCATTTGAAGAGAATAATAAACAAGCATGTACAATCTTAGGAAAATGAACATAAGTGCTAGCAAATACAAATTGCTGAAAAAGAGGGCTCTGTTTAAAGAGAAGTTTTGATTATTGGAATATACCCTGCCTTTTAACATATAAGGGTCTCATCACTTAGGGGAATGCTAGACAACTGCTTGTTCTGAGGCAATCTGTGTTACATAGATGCTGAAGCATGATGTCCAATGCGTTCATTCTTCCACAAACATGAATATCAAACTGTCCTTTAGAGATAAATTGTCATCTCTCAGCCTTGTGATGCCCTATTACTGTCAGTGGGCAGATATGAGTACTGAAAAGCTGAATGCTCTCTGTAGGAATTACTCTATGCAAATGGGATCTTGATGATACTCATATGCTTCCTCTTCCTTGCCTTTCTGCAGGCTCCCCCTCCCTCTTCCCTTTGTCATCTTGTCATTGAAAATCCAAGAGCAACCTGGCAGGCTTCCTCAAGCCACTGATATGGAACATGCTTGGGGTTCTGACTTGCTGATTTCTGTGATTATACAAAAGCATTGTAGTCATCACTAGGCCATTCTTCTCAGGAGCTCTCCACAGCTTCTATAGTCACTATCGCTTTCAACAATCTAAGAGATAATCTCTTTGGCACATACTGATCCTCTTGCTTGCTGTGGCACTGGCAAGTCCAAGGAGAGGCCAGAGACTGCCTTTACATCTGTAGATTAAACCAATCCCAGAGTGTTCATATGCCTTTGTTGGCCACCATTTCCTGACACGATACAGTATCACAAGTATTTAAACAGCATTTGGACATAATTTAAAGTACACATGGGGAGGCACTCAGGTTAGATGCAAATATGCTTTTTTTTTTGTAAGGGACTTGAGGGTCTTCAGATTTTGCTGTCCACTGGAAAGGCTCTAAATCATTCCTCAATGGATATCAAGGGACAGCTCTATAATATGGTAACCAAGAATACAAAAACTCTCATCATTATCCTTATTTGAATGGGTAACGTATCTCTGGCAAATGTTTTTCTATTTATTTTTTCCATCTGTTTACCTACTTGATAGAAAATTGCTAAGAGTTATTCACACTTTCTAAAATATTGAATCATTTACAAGAACCTTACTTAGACCAAAGGCTAGGGAATCTAATAGTGAAAGTAAATTTGTTACCACAATGCCTTTACAAGTCCTGGAGTGTAGTGAAGTAGAAAATGATAGGAACTTGCCATTGTCTTCAATGCTATCAGTATTAAAGAAAGTTCAGTTTGGGGTGCTCTAAAAGCAGCAAGGGAAGTTGGTTTGTGAAATTTCCCACAAAAGCAAATAACGACATAATTTTTAAAATGTGCACAAAGGATTTCAATCAGACAGAATAGTTTAGGCAAAGCTAATCAAAAGTGAAAATACCTGGGAAAGAAAATAATGAGGAAAAATTCACTTCTTGTCAGTTGCTGGGGTTACTTGACTGCCTGAGACAACTGAAGAAAACATAGAAATGTGTATTTGAGACTGTGGTTTTCAAATCGTTGTCTGTCAAGGGATGATGAGGAATCACTCAGCACAACAGCTATTTATCTAGTATTTATGTTATTTCATAAATGATTAGAAATGTAAAGATGGTTTGAAGTTCACAGGAGAATGTGTAGATGTTTTTAGATTATATGCAAATACTATGTCATCTTATTTAAAGGTATTGAGCAGGAATGGGTCTAAGTAACCACTAACAGGTGGATCAACGTCCTGGAACCACAGTCCAGTGACTATTGAAGAATGACTGTGATGGTAGGATTAGTCTCCTGTGCTCACCCAAGAGCAGAACAACCACCAACAAAAAAGTCCCATATTTCCTCAAGTATTAGAACACTGAGAAGAATATTTCTTCAATGGGAGAAATATTTAACCCTGCAATAAAGCTTTTTCTGAACATACTCAATGAATACTAAGAAGAAGATCTATAAGGGTAGAACTATGCCTCAGAAACTTGCCCGAATCCCACGAAAAGCTTACATGATTTTACAAGAAGCACGATAGTACTCAGCCTGAAGTAAGTCTAAATTCATACCATCTTTCACTCAGTCAAACATTAACTAAGAATCTCCAAGAAAAGTGTAAATCAAATTGGTGAAAGTCAACAAAAGCTGACACAGAGCAGTGCAAACACCCGTATGAACCTGTTCCTTTCCGAGTAATCTAAGATTTAAGATTAAACTATAGAGTATGTTTTAAGACTTCCCCTCGAGGTTATAGATGCTAAAATAGACACATTAGAAGGTAATAGCCAGAACCTGGAAACAACCTAGATGCCCTTCAAGTGAAGAATGGATAAATAAAATGGGGTACATATACACAATGGAGTACTACTCAGCAGAGAAAAACAATGACATCATGAGGTTTGCAGGCAAATGGATGGATCTAGAAAAAATCATCCTGAGTGAGGTAGCCCAGACTCAGAAAGACAAACATGGTATGTACTCACTCACAGGAAGATACTAGATGTGGAGCAAGGACAACTGGACTGCTACTCACATCACCAGGGAGGCTACCTGGAAAACAGGACCCCAAGAAAGACACGGGAATCACCCAATGATGGAGAAATGGATGAGATCTTCATGAACAGCCTGGACATAAGTGGGGGAAATGAAGGGCAAGGGTCGAGGGAAAGAGAGCTTGGGGGAGCGGGAGACCCCAGCTGGATCAAGAACAGAGAGGGAGAACAAAGAATAGGAGACCATGATAAATAAAGACCACATGAGAAAAGGAAGAAGCAAAGTGCTAGAGAGGCCCACAGAAATCCACAAAGATACCCCCACAATAGACTGCTGGCAATGGTCGAGAGACAGCCCGAACTGACCCACTCTGGTTATGGGATAGCCAAACACCCTAATTGTCATGCTAGAAACCCCATCCAATGACTGAGGGATCTGGAAGCAGAGATCCACGGCTAGGCCCCAGGTGGAGCTCCAGGAGTCCAATTAGCGAGAAAGAGGAGGGTCTATATGAGCGAGAATTGTTGAGACCAAGGTTGGATAAAGCACAGGGACAAATAGCCAAATGAATGGAAACACATGAACTATGAACCGATGGCTGAGGGGCCCCCAACTGGATCAGGCCCTCTGAATGTGTGAGACAGTTGATTGGCTTGATCTGTTTGGGAGGCATCCAGGCAGTGGGACCAGGTCCTGTGCTCATTGCATGAGTTGGCTGTTTGAAACCTGGGGCTTATGCAGGGTCGCTTGGCTAGGCCTGGGAGGAGGGGACTGGCCCTGCCTGGACTGAGTCTACCAGGTTGATCTCAGTCCTAGGGGGAGGCTTTGCCCTGGAAGAGGTGGGAATGGGGGATGGGCTGGGGGGAAGGGGAGGGGGGCGGGAGGGGGGGAGAACAAGGGAATCCATGGCTGATATGTAGAACTGAATGGTATTGTAAAATAAAATAAAAAAAAAAAGAATGGTAGCTAGGTTCCTGAATATGATCTCTCCTTTTCCTGAGATATTGAAGACTTAGACTATAATATGATTTGAGTAGATTTCAATTTTGGACATATTTTTTTAAATGTCTGTGAGACAATGAAAATGTTAAGTTGGATAAACATTCCTAGAGAGAGAAGCTACCATGGAGAGGGGACATAGGTTATTGAATGAAACAGCTGAAGAACCCAGAGTCAGGATGTTACCTGACTCAACTATCTGGCCCTATTTCTCCAATCTCCCACATAGCCAGAATGAAGGTACAAAGAATTTTTCATTAGACAGAAACTGATTTTAACTATGTGTATGCTCTTTGGTATCTACAATGTAGCAAGGCAAGGAAAATATACATTGATACACAATATTTTGCACAAATACTTGTCAAATGAAATAGAATTTAAATATAGTGCTTTGCTAAAATTTTCAAAGAAGTCAACACACTTTGTACAACTTGGGTATTTTTTTCTCTGTATGTGAACTGAATTAAAACAAACAAACAAACAAACAAACAATAAATAAATAAATAAATAAATTGAAAAAAAAAGATTAAACTATAGAGTATGTTTTAAGACTTCCCCCCGAGGTTATAGAAGCTAAAATAGACACATTAGAAGGTTCACTGGGAAGGTGTAGTGGAAGTTGATTAGATACAACTCAAAGACAGGGAGAGTAGTCAAAGGCTAAGTCACCATAGAAGAACAGTTTATGGAACTGTGGGACACCTATAAATAGGCAAAGTATATGGCATTGCAGTCTCTAAGACACACATCTGGGGAGAATAAAGGGATATAAGAAAACAATTTGTGAAAACTCAGACTTAGAAAAACTACTAGCCATCCTAACCAAAGGAAGTCAACAACTGGAAATGTGAGGGGAGGGAAAAAAAGGACAAGTGTGCATGCACCAGAGACAAATGCCTCAGAAACAGTGACATAGGGAAAAATAAAGACAAAGATGACAGCCAATGTCTCATCAAAAACAACAACAAAAGGATTGGGGCTTGAGAGGTGGTTCAGTGGTTTAGAGCACTGGCTGCTATTCCAGAGGACTGAGATTTGAACCTAGGGACCACATAGTGGCTAGTGGATCACAACAGTAACTCCAGTTGCACTGGATCCAATGCCTTCTTCTGGCCTCCATGGGTGCCAGGCACACATATGGTGCACATGCGTACATTCAGGCAAAACACTCAAACACATACGATAAAATTAAATTAAATTTAAAAAATAAAAAAGTAAAGTGACAATTAAAATTACAAAAAAATTACCTGCTAGCTCCAAATTTTATGCCCAATAAAACATTTTCCAAAATAAAGACAAAGAATTATTCAAGTATGCAAAGCTGAAAGAATTTGACACCAGTAGGCTTGTAACCTAAGAAATTCTGAAGGGAGACAGAGAATAAATAATGTCATAAAACATAAGAGACTATTTGAGTGCAAAGTACTGGAAATGGTAACTACATGTATAATGATTTTTTTAAAATGTTTATAAGAAAATTGGCTGTTTAAATAAAAATGCATCGTCAGACTTCTTGTTTGTACATACTTTCTAATAATGCCCAAGGCCAGGAAGGAAGAATTAAAAGTGTACTATTAAAGCTACTTTAGTATAGATTAAGTTGTAAATATCATTTAAAAGCAGCTAATTATGCATTAAAGCTCTACACCACCTTAAAGCAATCACCGAGACGGCAGAGCTGAGCTAGAACAAGTGATGAACAGAAGAAATGCAACCTAATTGTGAAACCAGTCATTGAAAATAAAGCCAAAACAGATGACACAGAGGGAATGAAAAGAGTAAGATGGTAAAACTAAAGGAATAAAAATAGCAAATTAATAAATAATACATAATTAAAGGAATCCAACAATCTTGACAGTCAATTTATTGGATGGAGAAATACCCAGAAGACTAAGGAAGCACAACTCTGGGTGTGTCTTGAGAGAGTGGTTTAAACGAGGGTGGATTCAAGGGTAGGAACCTGCCCTGAGTATGGACCACACCATTCCACAGGATGGGGCCCCACACAGAAGACAATGGATAATGGAGAAAGCCAGCTCATTTCTCTCTGCTTCCTGGCTACCTTTATGTGAACTGCCCCCAACACCTTCTACCACAGTGATGGATAACACTTCTGACACCGTGAACCATATGAAATGACTTCCTTTAAGGTATTAATCTCAGGTAGAGAAGAAGTGACTAATACAATATATATAAGCACTCCAATTAAAAATTGGGTTACTGAGATTTATTTTTTTAATGAATGAGCCAGTTTGTCCTAGTTTGCTTCACTGTTGCTGTGATGAAACCAAGACAACAACCAAACTGAGGGAGGAAAGCCTGCATCTGACTTATGCTTTCATGTCACAGCCCACCATTTAGCGAAGTCAGGGCAGGCACTCAAGAAAGTGTCAGAGACAGGAAGTGAAGTGGAGATCATGGAGGAGCAGTTGGCTGGCTGGCTTTCAGTGTTAACTTCAGCTACAACCAAATCACAAAAGGAATCAGTAGGACAGTAAATGGAGCTCACACAGTATGTTGTCCGTTTTCAAAAAAGAAACAAACCATAAAACATACTTCAATGCCAATCTTAAATTAGATTTAAAATCTAAATCAAAATAGATCACAGGCCTAAATGTGAAACACAAAATGAGGAAAGGTAGAAGAAAGCCTTAGTGACCTTGGTTTACACAATGATTTCTTAAATAAGTCATTAAAGGCACAATTTATAGAACTGAAAAAAAAAAAAACCACTGGTTTTATAAACTAAAGATCTGAGTCCTCACTCCCAAAAGCTGAGTCAAATCCTTTAACCCTGTGTTTGGAGACATAACTCTAAGAAAGTCATTAAGGTGTAATGAGTCTGGGATGGTGAGATTCTGACTCAATAAAACATGTATCCTTGTACGAAAAGACACTTAAAATCACTCTCCCTCTTTCTTCCCTCATCAAATATATCTACCACAACTTACCAGATCACCTTAACAAGGTGAAGATAGAGAGCCCTCACAAGATTCCTAACCCCCTGAAAACTAGATCTCAAACTTCCAGACTCCAGAACTCTGAGAAAATCAATATGTGCAAACCATTCAATCTATATTTTTTGTTACAACACTGGTTGTCCACTAAGATAAGAGTTAAACCAAAGTTCATCAAAATTAACAGTTTCTATTCATAACAAACCAGTGCTGACAAAATTAATAAGCCATAGAAGGAGGAGAACTATTTTCAATCACAGACAGTAGTATCTAAGAACATAGATAATCTCAGAGTAAATGAATTGTATCTAAAGCATATAAATAACAATGTTAAGAAATAATGTAACAAAAATAGAAAATTTGAAAAAGTACTGACCAAAAAGAGATATCAGTTGCAAATAAGTACATGAAAATTTTCCAATATAATTAATCTTTAGAGAATTTCAAATGGAGTCCACAGTGTGGTCTCAATACATAGCTATTAGGTGAAATAAAGGTTTAAAAAAATCTACTGTAGTAAATGTTAACTTGGCAAGTATGTCAGGGACTAAAAATGTCACTGTTGGTAGAAAGCAAAATAGCACAGCCACTCTGTGAAAGATTTTGGCAGTTTCTGGAAAATTGACTATATAAATTGTGGTTGTATTACATAGGGAGGGGCTTCCAATCTGCCACCACTAGCGCCCTTAGAGAATGACACAAACATGTACGTGGAAATATAATGTGAAAATTACAGCAAGGATAGCACTAATCCTTCTGGATTGATTGGCAGCAAACCACCAAAAGATAGGGATGGATTTGGGATGGATTGTCCTTATGGTCCTTAGAAGGAATCAATCATCTTGACATCTGATCTTCAGAATTATAGCCCCTAGCAATACATTTACATTAAAGAATGAAAAATGTTACTGAGAATCTACAAGTATCTACTACTGACCAACCTATTCAACCATAAGTAACTAAGAGATAGGGGAACCTTGGTCTAAAGATTCATAATCAAATGTTCACAGTAGTCATGATCGCTTCACCTATAATGCTAAAAAAAAAAAACTGTAAGAAACCTAGGAAAAGAGTAAAATATCTTCAATAATAAGAGCAAGATCTAAGACAGGCACCGAACCTACACAGAGAGACCCTGTCTCAGGAAAAAAGAAAGAAAGAAAGAAAAGAAAAAATAAATAATAAATAAAAACTATTAGGCCACAGAAATAACTCAGTGGTGGAGTACTTACCTAGCATATCTAAGGCCTCAAGGTTTTGATCCATTGCACTAGAAGAAAATAATATTCATACCCCAACCATATAGATGAATTAGAAAATAATTTTGCTCATTGGAAAAAGCCAAGTAATAAATGAAAAGTGGATGCTGTCCTTTCTGTGTGACTCTAAAAATTGTAATCATTCTATAGAAATAAGAGCAGATAGAGAAGTGGCTACTCAGTGTGCAAAGGAAGTGTAGGTAGGAGAGGATAGCATAAAGCTCAAGAAAATGGCTGAGGATAACTTGCATGGTCACTATTTGTGGTGGTCTCACAGGGATATACTTAAGTGAAATTTTATCATACACTGATGTAAAGAGAAAGAGCTCCAAACAGGATGCAAGCCCTGTTTTTATCCTCCACCATGTGTATATTGGACATAGCGGTAAGAGTTAATGGGGATTGAGGCCAGGGAATGAATGTTCTGTCGAGACTATGGGAGAAGGGTGTGTACTTATCCATAAGCAATGGTTGTTTAAAAATATGTTTATTTTAGGTCATGTCCTGCTTGCCACTTCAGTGAAATTTTACATATTTCTTACCAATTTTACCAATCCAGAGTAAACCAACCAACCAACCAATCAATCAATCAATAGAGCAATAAACTATCTTAAAAAGAAATTACTTCTTGAACACAATGACCTAATGACCTGCTGGAGTCTTTCTTCTTCATTTTAGAATATCCTCAGGATGTCTGATCTCATTGCTTACTGATGGAGAATAGCAGGCTTGGGTTTTGTTTTGTTTTGTTTTGTTTTCAGATAATGAGGTGCACTTCTAGGGATAGTCATGGATAATGTCCTCTGACTAATTCTTTCTCTGAGAAGACAGCTAGTCAGTGGGATTTACCCCTTCCTGCTTATCTTCAGTTCCTCGTGGGAAAAACACCTTTCACTTTAAGAATTTTGCAGAGATCCTAAATCTTGAGCTTTGCGATCTTTGCATAATCTGGAGCTGATCCAAACCCCCTTTTAAAATACAGCTTTTACATAAATGGAATGGTTAATAACAGAGACATTTCTGTGTGGTCATAGGATGTCAAGCTCTAGCATATATAAAGACCCCTGCAGAGATATGTGAGTGGAATAGAGGTTAGTTCTTTGCAGCTGATTTTCATCTCTTTCTACCACCCCCTTCTCCCCAGAAGCTTTTCTACTAGATAATGAGATCAGAATAAGATATTTTATTCCTTAGGTACAAATTTAGTTGAGTGTAAATCCACGATCCATTCATATAAAACATTGTTTAAATTAAGGACAAAAGTCTACAAGACCAAATCTGCTGTTATGAGAAACACAGATTTGAACTTGGCCTGGGGAGGAGTCCTGGCCTGGATTTTAATCAACACAACCAGTGTTCTTAAGTCAGGGCCAAATTCTTATGACACATGATGCAAAATTTATGAACTTACTGAAACTGATTTATAAACTGGTTTTTTTTTAAAAAAAAAAAAAAAGGTACTATAAGCATATAGAACCATTGCAGAATAACCAGAGGGTAAAATTGAAGCTTTATTAAAATGACCTCAGTCATTTTATCTCATATCTGTACGGGGTAAATAGTCACTTTTGCAGGTTCGGTAAGCACCAAGGAGCTCCCATCCCATCTTTCTAATGCATGGTGAACCTAAGATAGAAGAAAGTTATTTCATGAAATGAGACACCTCACAATAAATTCCACGAACATTTTTTAAGTGTCTCCTCCTTGTTAGGCTTGGATGTTTGGAATCAAAATGCATTCCCTTAAAGAGATGTTTAGTACAAAGCAGAATAAAATTATGTCAACACACAGAGAGTCTAAGCAATGGGCAACTGGGAAAGTCAACAGAGAGGTGGAGGGGGAAAGAGTATAGGAAGAAAACTGATTGAATCCTAATTCAATCATTAAATCCCTTACTCATCCAGGAAATATTACAGTAATGCCAAACATCAGGGGAACCCAAGCCATTTCCCACAAAAATGTCTCATTATATGATTATATTCTTTCTCCCTGGCAAAACTAAGTTCTGAAAGAAAAAAAAATACTCCATTTTCTGAGCACTAAAATACTAACATTTTGTTGTTCAGCACTTACTACAGTGATAAAAAATATTTTATTTTAAATTTTATTACATGTATTTATTTAGTGTATCTATTTGGGTATATGTGGATGGATAGATGCAATATTGTTCGTGGTGTGTGGTGTGACAGGGGACAGTTTGCAGGACTGGGTTCTCTCATACAAAAATCTGGATTCAAAGGATTAAACTCAGGCCATCAGGCTTGGCCGCAAGCATTTTTAAAAACACCAAGTCTCATCTTATCTTCCTTCAGATCAATTCTTATTGAACAGGCTTTATCAGAAGAATGGTGAAACATATTTTTGTCTAGTTTTGTTTTTGGCATTTTGCCCCAGTGGACCTTGAGCCTTTGTATCATTCTATGTAGCAAGGTAGATGAGGACATTGCGAATACAGCCCTGCAATGGTTATGGCTCATGCATATCCTTAGCATCTTCAACACTCAAATCCCCTAAACAAATGTAATTAGAGTGTACCATAGAAAATGCATTGGTGAGGGAATCTAGAGTTTTATTAGAAGTTAAAGACTGAAGAGCAAGATTCACATATATTTTAAATTCATAATTCTTAGATACTTGAAATTCTGCAAATCTAACCACATCAGTATCTCTTAGTGCATTGCACCATCTGACAAAATAAAAATCAGGTGCTCTAAGGAGCAGATATTTTGTAGAAACCCTGCATAGGCAAGCTCTCCATGAGTGATATATATCACCTTATACCATCACAATGTATAATGTGCATTTTTTTCATGATGCAGATTTGAAAATTAAGATAGACCAAGAGGAACTCAGCCAATGAGGAGACAGATCAATTAATAAAGTGGTTGACATATGAGTACAGGTGCCTCCAGGATCCATGAGAAAAAGAAGAAAGAAAAAAAAAAACAGGCATGGTGATGCTTAGTTTTAATTCAAGCAATGGGCAGCCAGAGACAGGAATGTCCTGAGGGATTGACTAGCCAAACAGCATAGATCACATGGGTAGCTTAAAGCAATGAGAAATTTGTCTCAAAGAGCAATGTGAAGGTGGTGAGATTGCTCAGCAAATAAAGACATTTGTCTCAAATCTTATGGCCTGAGTTAATCCCTGAGATCTAAAGGCAGAAGAAACTGAATCATGTGCAATGTCCTCTGATGGCTACAAACACACCTTAACAAACATGTGCCCACACACATACATACATGTGCACACACAAGTAAATGTAATGCATTCAAAACCAAAATGGACAACTCTTGAAGAATCATACCCAATGCTAACCTCTGCTACCCACATGCATGTATACACACATGAGTACATGAACATGCACCAACATGAATAATACCCCCTCACACACAAGAACTCAGAAAATTGTTTAAATTACTGGTCAAATGTAGTTTATGTAAGTATCTATAAATTTCTATCACTCCATAAAGACCTCAGAATGGCTGTCTAGTCCAGGACACTTTGTAATAGTGGATGGACCTCTACCTATCCAATCTCTGCTCAGACACCTCTTTATCTTGATTGTCACTTTCCAGAGAAAAGGGACCTTGCTGATCATAACTGGGTAATGTTTTTCTTAGCATCTCAACATATGGGCACATATGCCTTACCCTTGGGAATATTTGTTATTTCTATGCATGTTATTATACACTTCTTTAATTTGTTTTATATTTTAAAAATACTATTCTCTCAATGTGGGGAGTGGAGGAAACTCTGATTGAACATGTAAGGAACAGATACAGTCCTGAGTGAATGTTTATTGTTGACATGAGAATAGCCATGTCAAGGAACAACATGGCTCAGACACATAGAAATGTCAAAGCCTTCCCTGGGTGAGGCTCAGAGGCAGGACAAAGCCTTCTTCTGGTCCAAGTACCAGGACAGCCCAGTGTTTGTAGAAACTGTCCACTACTGCTTCCTCCTCCCAGATGGTTATAACCCAAAACTGGTCCCTTAGAGAGAGACTACCTACAGAGATTAGGCAAACCTGCCTCCTTGTTCAGCCATATGTAATAAATATTACTCGTTAACTTGTGCCAAATGAACCCTCTTCCTCTATTTATTTGCATAAAATATATTTTCTGCGTTTCTGAGCTTGATGCTGTTGTTGACAGTGTGTCTCAATCAAGCACATGGCCCACCTGATTTCAACTTTTCTGTGAGGTGTGTCTGTAGTTTCATCATTCCCTCCTCACCACAGTTAGGTCAGTACCTAAGTCATGCAGGTCATGGCACACCAAAGCATGAACAGGATCACTAGAAAGCACTTATACTAAGTTCATACCCAATGTCTCCCAGTTACTAGCCAGTGATCTTCAGTAACTTATTTTGTTTGCCTCATTCTCCTCCTTTTAAAAGAAGTAATTTTAGCATTTAGCTAATAGAGTTGCCATAGAGATAGGTAAAAACATAGTAAATACAACAGTACCTTGAATGAGATAAGCACTCAAGAACTGTTAGCCACTGCAATAGCACATTAGTGGAAATCCAAGTGTACCTTCTGCACACTGAAGGAAGGTATGTAAGTCAATGCTGTGAACATAAGCCATTATTATTAAATTCTGTGCAGATAGTGCTCATCTTGAAGGCAACAGACTCCAAGCTCACTGCTTTGTTGTTAGAAGGAAATATCGGTCAGTTTCCAAGGTTAGTTGAATATTCCCATAAAACCGAGCCTTTCTCCTTGTTACAATCACAGGATTAGAGATGACCAAGAGGAAAGCAATTTCTGTGTATGATCTCATGGTATTTAATTTCTTAACTTAGGCAGAAGCTAAAAGCTAAAGTGCTTGCAGCTGGATGCAAACTACACATCCAGAAATTCACATTGTAGAGTGTCAAGGCCCACAGGCAAGTCGGCTGTCTTAGTCTGGGCTGGTATAACAAAATTAACCTGGGTGACAAAAAAACCAGATACATATTCCTCACAATTCTGAACATGAGAACCCTAGTGATGTGGGTTCTAGCACTAGTATGAGCGGGTTCTGGTAAGTCTCCTTCCCCTCTCCCTCTCCTTCTCTTTATTTAGCCTTGATGTATCCTTATATGGATATAAGCAAGCCAGCTAGCTCTCTGATGTCTGCTTGTATTAGAGCACTAAACCCATTCATGATCAATCCACCTTATGGCCTAATTACCTCCCAAAGGCCCATCTCCCAACACCATTATATTTAGGGTTGATATTTTAACACATGAGGTTTGAAGGATCATAGACTGTGATATCTTGAAGACTAATTCTTTAGTCCAATTTCCACTCTTGAGATGATACAAATCTATCCCAAGAGATACGGGTAAGTTGCCAGATATGTATGTCACAGCATATTCTGGAAGGTAGGGATGGGACCATAGATAAAATTTTCCCATTCCATATCAGAGGAGTCTGTAGCAAGAATCTTAAAAGTTCCTATTAATAAAATCAAACCTGAGGCCAGTTATTGGGATGAATGTTGGTAGATCAGATGCAGAACAAGCCACAGCTAACCTCACCTGGCCAACTTCTCAGCTGATCTTGTTTCCTCAGACTGGAAGCCTCTGTGTCCTCATCCAGAATGAATCTCAGCTGAACTGTGTTGCTCAAAGCCTAAAAGCTTAACCAACCAAATGCTTAACCAGCCAAATGCTTCTAGTTTCTGGTCCTCATGCCTTATATACCTTTCTGCTTTCTACTACCACTCCCTGGGATTAAAGGCTCACTTTCTAAGATTAAAGGCATGAGTCACCATGCTTGGCTGTATCCTTGAATAGATGGATTTCTGCCTCTGGAATGCTAGGATTAAAGGCGTGTGCTACCACTGCCTAACCTTTATGTTTAATATTGTGGCTGTTCTGTCTCTGACCCCAGATAAGTTTATTAGGGTGCACAATATTTTGGGGAACACAATACCACCACAGGAGTCCCTTACTAAAGGTGAAATAACATTGATTTTGGAGTAGGGGCTATCCTGTGTGACAAGAAAGATTCTTCTGAAGGGTCACAGTTAGCCAGAAAATGACTCTGCTCAAGAGCAACTCAGTCCATTGAAATATGCATGCAAGTGGAGTCTACAGTCCAATAAAGATATGATAATGAATGTCAGGACTGCTAACACTTCCTGTCAGCAAATGCTTCATCTGGGAGAGCATGAGAGGAAGCCCTGGCTGGAACTGGAAAGGAGGCAGGCCAAGGTTGCCATCATATCTGGAATTAACAACTAACATGCCATGGATCCAAGAAGGATGGGGAAAAGGGTGTAAAGAAATCTTAGCCACTGGCTCTGGGAAAAGAGTATTATTCCCCCTCTTTCCTCTTTTAATTCACTCATTAAACACATACACACACACACACACACACACACACACACACACACACACACACACACTGGGGGGCAGTATTGAGTACTCATAGATATGTTTTGTGAGCCCCCACAACCACACCAGACAGAAATGCTTGTCTCTCTAAGTTTTATGAGACAATAAGAGGCACTTGTACAAATAAATTCCCCCTCTTCTTAAAACAGTGGCCACATTTATAAAACAAAAGTGATAAACTATAAATGCCATTTGCACAGTGGAGAAGTCTTTTCCAACCATTGGACCTGAGCCTCTCAGGATGAGAACATCCCAAAAATTAATGCTAGAAGAAGGGACAGAATAGACTGAATGTTTTGGGAGCCTAGACATGCATAAAGTATAAAAGGCATATTCTAGAAATGACTGGCAGCCAGATAAATCTTTATTCGAGGGGTAGGGGACTGGAGTGATGGCTCAGCAGTTAAGAGTTCTTGCTATTCTTCCAGTGGACCTTAGTTGTGTTCCCTGATCTCATGTTAGGTGGCTCACAACTGTTTGGATCACGATCTCTAGAAGACCTGAAGTCTTCCTCTGACCTCTGTGAACAACCATGCATAACACACACACACACACACACACACACACACACACACAC
>CABHPP010096698.1:0-50000 GCA_902168425.1 Peromyscus attwateri | reverse complement strand
AAAAAAACTGTATATTTACCATAAAGTTCAGCTGCTCTGCTAATATTCTAGTTAGTTATTTTTAAGATTATATAAATCATTATTTTCTGTTAATTCAAAAAACTATTTGATTCAAGCCAATTTTATTCTTGCCCAAAACACATTACATTTAACTGATTCCTTGATACATGGTCTCATTAGATATTTTTAAGTCTCCAACAGCTCTGAGTAGCTTTTCTTTGATGTGCCAAAAACTTAAAACTATAATTTACTAAAACTTCTATAAAGTTGTTCCTATGGCTTTTTATAAAATCAAAATATAATCTTTGGATATAAATATTTACTAGTAAGGTATAATGATACATAAATACATTCTTTCACTGACTGTTGATATCACTAGATGAGAATGTTTATGAGAAAGCCTACGGGCTAGAGAGATGGCTCAGCTGTGAAGAGCACTGCCTGCTTCCTTTTCCAGAGGGCTCAGGTTCAGTTTCCAGTACCAACACTGGCTGCTCACAACTGTCTGTAACTCCAGTTCCAGGCAATCTGACACCTTCTTCCAGGCTCTGTGCACACCAGGCTCACAAGTTATCACAGGCATACATTCAGCCTAGACACCCATGTACATAAAGTAAAACGAATTTTTCAAATGAATGGAACAAAGACATTAAAACTTAAAAAAGGCTTTGTATTTATAGCAATGGAAATATAAAACACAAAAGAGGAAAGGGGGCTTAAGTTCCTGTACAGGGAAGGGGATGATGGCCCATGTGGGTCCAAAGAAGGGGCTGTCTCTTTCAAGGGGCTTCATTATGTAGGAATAGAGAATGTAAACAGACTCTTTTGGAGAAACAAACTCAAGCCAAGCCCAGAAAGACCAGAAATCAAAGGTACAACTCAAAGGATTAAGGAGGGAGTGAATGGAAGCAGAGAGGAATCGGATAGGAGGGACCTTAGTGAGATCATCCTAAGTGCAATTTAGGAAGGACACTGCTTGTTGAATATAGTTCGTCCAATGTGTTAAGATCATTGATCCAACTTGGACTTAAGTAAGACTTCCATTAAAATCTTCTTCAATTATGTAGTATATCAATAATGAGTATAATGTTCTTCGTAGAGAGAATTTGTACTTGTTTGGGTTATTTAAGTTGATTTTAAGATAATCCTAAACTAGAGATTAAAACTGTTTACATACATGGAAATTGAGGTTCAAAGAGATTAAACAGCTTTCCCGAGATCATGTATACATCACTCCAAAATGCATTTAAGGAACACTCTCTGAATCTGATGATGGATGAGGCAGACATGGTGGCTTCTCCCCTGAAGCTAACTTTCTAAAAGAGAGGAAAGATAATTCATCAGTTGTCTACCAAGTGGTAACATTTGAATTGCAATGGAAGTGGACTGGAGTGTTATTGTGAATTAGGGGTTCAGTAACAGCCTTTTAAGAAAGCGACTCTTTAAAATGACATGGCCAGAAAACACATTTTTAAAAAAAGATGGGATGGAGATGAATTTTACACATGCACATCATTGCATTTCAAGTTTATACTTGTTTTAATCTAAACTTCATGCTCTTTCAAATAAAATCCATGCTTGTTTTAAATGAATACAATAATTAGGGGAGTTAATAGTGTAAGTGGCTATACAATTTGCCAGTAACTCCACAATTATTCTGAGTAATAAAAGGCAAATTAGATGAAGGAATGACAAGCCCCCCCCCAAAAAAAAATAACAGATTCATTAAGATAACATCACATGAAAACTTACATTGAGAAATATATATATATATGTATATATATATATATATAATCTTTAACCAATAGTGATGATTAAAACTATAAAACATTCCTTGTAACTTTAAATTTCTGATTCCATATTTGTTTTTCAAGGTCAGGCTAATTCCATAGAAAACTGGTTTGACAATGAAGCCCATGGGGGTTTGTATGGCATCTACATGAACCAGGATGGCCTTCCTGGATGTTCTCTTATACAAGGATTTACCATTTGGACATGCTGGGATTACGGAATTTATTTTCAGGTGAATATTATTGAAGGTGGTGATAGCTTGTTTTCTCTGATGCTCACTCTTAGCACTGTATAAACCTCAGCTTGTATTACAGACCACAGAGAGTGTGAGCATCTACAATGTGACCCTGGTGAACAACGGGATGGCCATTTTCTCAATGATCTACATGCCACCTTCCGTGTCTCACAAGATTTCTACTAAAACAGTAACAATTAAGGTAAGCTATGGATAAGGATAAAGAGTGACACGGAGGAAACCGAAATTCTTGAAGGTCTCAGGAGAATAATGTCCGGGGTGCCTCTCTGACCAGTCCATGCCTTTGAGATCACACAGACACACTTTCTCCTGATCCCTCTGCCTTCTGCTCTCACCTCTCCTTATCGACATCATCTGTGACAGTTCACTGCAATTTCATCCTCTCCATCAAGGTTTTCCTGAAACAGCAGAGATGCTAATGGCACTCCCTCCACTTTTTATTTCTTCTATTTCTGGAAAGGTCCATATTTCTATCATCATAGAAACAGAACATTCCACTTAATATAATTATTTGCATGCATAATATATAATTGTGCTTATAAATATTTGCATGAAAGCAAACATAATTATTTCTCATTCCTCTTACTATCATCAGTCTCAACTTTTGTTCCCTGAGATCTTTGTTTAATGAACAGTCTACTTCTGAAATTTTTAGCTGGTATTTTGTTGCCATACAGTTCAGTATGGTTATGTTTTCTTTTAGGAAAAGTGAGTGTTGATACTGTCTTATTTGACTATCTTTGACAGAACTCATTAATTGTTGGAAGTAGCCCTGAATTTAACTGCTCTGATGTCCTAACTGATGACAATCCTGATGTAGAACTTACCTCTGCACATCGAAGTTCTAGACCTCCCTCAGGTAAAACTTTGGAATCCTACTGTTGGTTTTAATGTATATGCATATGCAGCTTCGGTTAACTTATTTCTTTTTACTAAAAGGTGGGAGAAGTGGGATTTGTTGGCCGACATTTGCTTCAGCTCATAACATGGCACCTCGGAAGCCCCATGCAGGAATCATGAGTTACAATGCGATCAGCGGCCTTCTGGATGTCTCAGGCAAGTTTAGATATAGTCTTTCACAAATCTACTCAATTTCTATAGGAAAATGTAAAGCACCTATTAGTTAATAATGCCTCATGGTCAGTAGAATGTATTTAAGCTGATTTCCATAGTGATCTGATGAATATGTTTTAATAATTTATTTATTTTTATTTTATGGTGCATTGGTGTTTTCCCTGCATTTGTGTCTGTGTGAAGAAGGTGTCAGATCCCCTGGAACTGGAGTTACAGACAGTTGTGGGCTGCTGTGTGGATGCTGGGAATTGAACTCTGGTGCTCTGGAAGAGCAGTCAGTACTTTTAGCCTCTGAGGCATTTCTCCAGCCTCTGCTGAACGTATTTAATGACAATAAAAGAAATCATATTTTAAAATCCATTTCAAGCATGGTTCTCTAGCGAAATGCATACATGTATATGTGTGTGAGATGAATGTGCATTAGTATGTGGGTGTGAGTAAGGGCACATGTGAAGAAGGCCAGAGCAGGATGTTTCTCATCCTCTATCATTCACTGTCTTATTGCCTTGAGATATGAAAGCTCACTGTCTGAGCTGGCTATCCAGGAGGCTCACAGGACCTGCTTGTCTCTGACCCCTCAAGACATGTACAGTCATGCTTGGCCTTTTACATGGGTTCTAAGGATTCAAACTGAGGTTTTCATACTTGCTGACCAACCACTCTTACCCACTGAACCATCTCCCTAGACCCCTAGCTTTTACATATTGAAGAATAATATTTAATATTTCTTATAGAAAACAGAAAAATACTGGTATAGTGATTCAATATTAATTTGCATAATTTGCAATAGGCCCTTTTGGCTGCTTCTAACCAATCAGTTAAGTCATCTAGTGCTGACTCGAGTCTGTGTATGTGTACTTCTCTCCCAGTTCACTATAATAACATATTAGAGACAACCAAAACTCCACCAACCACAGGAATCATCTGAATTCATTATTTTATCACATTATATCTCAGGGCCACTGTATCTGTCAACTATTTAGATCAGACTCCCTAGAGGTAGACTAAGAAGTGGAATTTTTTGGAAAATAATTTGTTCAAAGTATGCTTTCAGGAAAAAGGACATTGAAAGGAAGGTTAAGAGGAAGGAACTAAGCAAGTATATGGGTTCACTGGGGTCCAGTTCCCACCTGATCATTCAGAGAGCGGTGGCAACCAAATTTCACCCCATATTTTCCCTGGCAGTCTTTCTTAACTCCTTTTGGTCAGGCCTGGCTATGCGTACATCAGCAGTTGATGAGGAGTGTCAATTCTTAAGGCAAGGATGCCATAAGTGATCAAGAGAAATTCTATGGAAATGATAAAGCTGTTACTGCTTTGCGGGTAACATTTAAAGGAAGAGCTAAAGTTGAGCTCACTGGCTTAATAAAGATCTAGGCAAGGTACAAACAGTATCTATCACTGCATCTTATTTCTACATATTTATGTTATTATTCATGCACAGAATTTCTTAAGATAAAAAATATTTAATAAATGTAATTGAAAAACTTATTTAAGAATTTTTAAATGACCTTTACGTTATTGAATTTTAAGTATGATTTAAAAAATTAAGTCTTTTATTCAGTCCAGCCTGAGGTACATAATATAAACAGAGAGGCCAAAATAAAAACAATGGATCAAATAATTCTTGCTGCATAACAAATCACCCTGAAAACTTGAAGAGTTTTAAACAATTTTTAGCACACAATCAGTGGATTTACTATTTGGGTTTTGTTTAGCCAAGTAATTCTTTAGGTGTTGTCCCCTGGGCATTTTCACTGAGTGTCCCCTGGTTTATAGGTTGAATTTAGGCTGGCTGGTTAGATAGAAATAGCCTTTCTTCTATCTATAGAATTTGATGCTTGTTGACTATTGCTGGCCACTAGCTATGGTGATGGGAATGATAGACACAGAGCCACGTGTGTCCTAGGCTTACTTACACATTGAAAGTTATAGAATTCTAAGAAGCATCAAGACTACTATGCCTAATATAAAAGCATCTTCCGAATGTCTTCTTATGCCACAGTTAATATTGTCCTATTATTTAAACCAAGTGTCATAACCAAATCTAGGGAAAATGTGGGAGAGAATTACCCAGTCATTCAGATATTGTTGCAGTCATTTATCATAAATAGTGGGAGGTGCTTTTCCATACCAACCCAGAATTCCATGTTCTAGGCAGTCAGAAAGAATATGTTGGGTGAAATGATTCTGGTCTTAAATATTTCTCCAGAGAAAGATAATCACTTTTATATTATTTATGTTTTAGGTTCAACATTTGTTGGATTTAAGGATGTTTGTTCAGGAGAAACTAATGTGATATTCATTACTAATCCTCTAAATGAAGATCTACAGCATCCAATTCATGTAAAGAATGTACAACTTGTTGATACTATTGAACAATCTAAAGTATTTATACATAGACCTGACATAAGGTATAATTATGAAAACTCATCATATTCTTTATTAACGTTCTATTCTCTATCCCGTATTAAATACCTGAAAGGGTTACTATATTAAAATAACTACTACTATCTAGAAACCAGTAGTATTCACAGATATTCAGACTTTAATAATATAAATTTAAGCATTCTTAGTTGTTTCAAAAACTGAGTTTTACTGTATGTATTCGCACTCTATTTTCTATGCACCATTAGTAACATCATCATTAAATGCAAAGCATGGAGATGCAGGCTTCATCTGCTTTCCACATTAATGTTTTTCCATCAGTCATCATTAAGGGATAAGAGATATCTCTGTATCACTTCATTTTATTATGTTTTGTAACCTGTTGTTTTCCAAATATCCTACACAGGCACTCCAAAAATGTGCTCAGGAACAACACATTATATTTACATAATTACATAGAAACTTAGACCTGAGACTGTTTCTGATCAGTTAATGTCAAGACATTTCCAAAAAAAAAAAAAAAAAAAAAAAAAGATTCCATAGATTTGAGGTCATAGAAGAATCTAGTCAACTCATGATATTTTTATAGGACTTCTAAAACAGGAATTTAGGTGTAAGACGATATTAGAGAAAAGAAATTTTCTGTCAAAACTATTTGGCCAGTTTACAGAGACTAAAAGGAGCAATGCTCTATAACTTAATGGGTATTTCCCCCAGAAAAACACAGTATTCCACAAATAGTTTGACTTCATATGATTTGATTTTGATAACAGCCCAACATTTACTTGTTTAATCAATTTTGAACTGTGGTAGTTTTATTTAACAGAGCTACTGCCTACTAAACAATTTATATCTACTATTTAGTGGTCATCGAATTCTTCAGATTTCAGGTATAATTTTAATGTCTAGGTCATGAAGACTGTATTTCTTTTAGTTTTGTTTGCAGTGGATATTGTTGGTAATCTTCCAGATCTTCCTTGCCAAGCAGTGCACTCAGCCATCAAAAGCTCTAAATGTTGGTCAATAACAGCTATGGGTGCCTTTTCACATTTGCTATTATAGAAATCCCTGCATTACAAATAGTTATTATCACCCTTGCAACCCAGGGAAATGATTGACTGATTTCTGGAGAATAAGGCTGCCCCACCCTCACTCAATGCAGTTCACTTCCCAAACCTTTTCATAAAATCAGAATGACGCTTGTCTGAAGACCACAGTCAGGCATGCTCTGTGTTGCTTCTCTCCCTTGGTTTTGAGAGGTACCCTTCAGCAACTCACAAAAATCTACCTTTGAGGCTCTTGGGAACTTGAATGAAGACAGCACACACAGCCACCCAGTTTGAGGGCCCCTGAGCACTTTACTTACAGATTAGCTTACAAAAGCACCCTAAACATACTTGCATATAAAAAAACACGTGAACTACTAAAATGTTTATTGAAATTCTTCCAAGCATGTGTATTATAAGAAGAGACAACTGATAGTATTTCTCTTACGACAAAATAATCTGAGAGGCATACTTCACTGTATACATCATAGCAATTCTAAGTACACAGTATATGATTTGAATGGGTGAAATATTGCATATTCAGCAGCCTTTCATTATTATATCTGAGGACAATCAATTAACACTGCAAGTAACAGAAGATGAAGCCAATATACCATTTTAGGTTGAACCGTGGAGAAATTTACAATATAGTTACCTAAAGAGCCGGGCAGATCTCTGTGAGTTCGAGGCCAGCCTGGTCTACAGAGCGAGATCCAGGACAGGCACCAAAACTACACAGAGAAACCCTCTCTCGAAAAACCAAAAGAAAAAAAAAATGGTTACCAGGATGTAACAGGAGGATCACAATCCAAGTTTATCTGTGTATGCATAGACAAAAGTCTTTAAGATTATATAGCAGCTTTGAGCCTAAGATATCAGGTAGGAAGGTGAAAAAGACAACTATTATAAAATATTTATATTATTTTATAGTAAGTATTTATCATTTGTAGAGATAAGAAGGGTGAGAAAATTAACAAAGACTACCTGGCCAACATAGAGATTTCCATCCTGTTACAACAGAATAAATGTCCATCTGCTGTATAGAGAAATGTTAGTGTATTATGAACAACACACAAAAATCAAATCTATGATTATACAAAATATAGAATACCAACATATAGTTCTAAGTATATCTCCAACATGTGCAACTTGTCATTTTGAAAGGCTAATAAATGCATCATAATGGAATAAATAAACACCATGAAAGAAATCACTCTTTGTTGCAATGCTAATTTCATAGGCTACTTTGTTCCACTAGAAATATGACTCAATCAGCGACCTCAGTCATTCGTTTTGCCTTTTCTCCCCAGTAAAGTGAACCCATCTGATTGTGTGGACATGGTTTGTGATGCCAAAAGAAAATCCTTCCTTAGAGACATGGATGGTTCCTTTCTGGGGAATTCTGGGTCAGTGATCCCTCAAGCGGAGTATGAGTGGGATGGAAACAGCCGACTAGGAATTGGAGATTATCGAATCCCTAAGGCAATGCTCACATTCTTGAATGGAAGTAGAATTCCTGTCACTGAGAAAGCACCTTATAAAGGTTTGTTGTTCTAATAATATAAGAATAATTCTATTATTAACCTCAAGTTAATGGAACAAAGTTCATTTTTTCTCAAGAATTGGATGATGAACCAATAGCTTGTTGGCTCCACTTATTGATCGTATATACAAGATAAAGGCAATAGAAAGAAATTTTGCAGAGATTTCCTATCATTTCTAAAATACTAATACACATGTTTCTAGGGATTATTAGAGACCCAACCTGTAAATACATCCCAGCATGGCAGAGCTATCAGTGTTCTGGAATGGAATATGCAATGCTGGTTATAGAAAGCCTAGATTCTGACACGGAAACACGAAGACTTTCCCCAGTGGCCATCATGAGCAATGGTTATGTGGACCTCATTAATGGTAAGTGTTCAGTGTAAGTGAACCTGAGTTAGTAAAAGCATTTCATTAATGCGTAGACCTACCTGAATAATTATTTACATATAAAATTAACAAACATAAAGGCTTCTTTGCCTTCCATATTTAAGAAATATCCATGTGCAAGAGTGAGGTATAACTTAGCAGTTCTCCATCCAGGAAAGCCAGGACATTTATTTCATATTGAGGACTTGAAGGGAGAGGAAGAAGAGGAGATGAAGAGGAAAAGAACCAAAGCGAAGGAAAAGGAGGAGGAAAGTTATTCCTGTAAAGACTCTCACACCTTTATTGATAAGGATATATAAATATTTTGAGGCAAAAGATTGGCCTGAACATCTTCAAAAATACACTTTGCTTTATAAAAATTAAAAGAAAGCTTGATGATGTGTTATTCAGAATATTTAAGAAGGGTATTGCAGGCCTCTCATCTTCATTCTGTGAATTTTTGAATTTATTTTGTGGCTAATAGAGGTTGTTTATATAAACACATAGCTTATCCCTTTGGCTTTTGAGAAGAATTCCTGAAGGTTCTGAGTCTAGGCTCTTCCCATTCTGGTCCTAGATAGCTGGATACAAATAGGAAGAAATGATTTCCATAGAGATTCAGATCAACTTTGGAGACCAAGAGGTTTTCAGTTAATACGATGAACTTCTAAAAGTTATCAAAACTACGGGACAGGGATTCGTGTGTATCCCCAAACAGCACTGGGCTCAAATGCTAGTCTCTCAGCAAGCTTAGCACGGGAGAGGCATTGAGCCAGGATCACACAAATTTCCACTCTCTAGCTGTGCAGACGTGGTGTCAAAAGCAGTCTAGGAGTCAACTACATGACCGTTATTTCACAGAATCTGCTTTTTAAAACCTGTGAGAGAAACAGAAGACACTGAATGAGAGAAAGCTGGAAGTTCCTTGATTTCTGGCTTTCCTCACTTAGCTCCTGCAGCAAGCAATCAATGTAAAAGACTGCCTTTTGGGTTCACAAAGCAGAGGATATGGGAATAATCAGAGAAGTCAGTGAATAATGGTGAAGTGGAAAAGAAGTTTTCAAATTGCCATATTTTTTGTTTCTTTTTATTTTATTATTAAGAAAATTTCTATTCATTTTACATACCAACCATAGATTCCCCTCTCCTCCCTCCTCCCTCCCGTCAGCCTCCCCCCCCCCCCTCCCACAACCCACCCCTCATTCCCATCTCCTCCAAGGCAAGGGCTCCCATGGGGAGTCAGCAGAGCCTGGTACATTCAGTTGAGGCAGGTCCAAGCCCCTCCCCCCTGCACGAAGACTGCACAAGGTGTCCCACCATAGGCACTGGGCTCCAAAAAGCCTGCTCATGCACCAGGAACGGATCCCAATTCCACTGCCTGGGGGCCCCCTAAACAGTCCAAGCTAAACAACTGTCTTGCCTATTCAGAGGGCCTAGTCCAGTCCCATGGGGGCTGCACAGCTATTGGTCCACAGTTCATGCATCTCTATACATTTTCCCATCACGATTTTGATGCCCCTTGCTCATAGAATCCCTCCTCTCTCTCATCGATTGGACTCCTAGAGCTCAGCCTGGCACCCAGCCATGGATCTCTGCCTCTGCTTCCATCAGTTACTGGATAAGGCTCTATGATGAGAGTTAAGGTATTCACTAATCTGATTACTGGAGTAGGCCAGTTCAGGCATCCTCTCGGCTATTGCTAGTAGTCTAAGATGGGGTCATCCTTGTGGATTCCTGGGAACCTCCCTAGTACCCTGATTCTCCCTGTTCCCATGATGTCTTCATTTATCATGGTATCTCTTTCTTTGCTCTTCCATTCTGTCCATGTTCAAGCTCAAACCTTCTGTTCCCTTATATTCTCATCCCCCACCCCTTGCCCTCCATTACCCTCCCTCACCCCCAGTTTGCTCATGTAGATCTCATCTATTTCTCCTTTGCTGGGTGATCTATGCATCCGTCTTAGGGTCCTCCTTGTTAGCTAGATTCTCTAGAGCTGTAGATTGTAGTCTGGTTACCCTTTGCTTTACATCTAGTATCTACTTATGTGTGAGTATGTAGCTGAAATTTTCTTGTGTCCTGCCCAGTCTGCAGCTTTTCTCAGTTCTGTCTTCACATTTTGCTTCCTCTGTGTCCGGTTGGCGACTCCTGACTCAGCCTTCCTGTTCCCAGAATTCTCTCTCTTTGTCCCGCCTATACTTCCTGCCTGGCTAATGGCCAATCAGCACTTTATTTATTAACCAATCAGAGCAACACATTCACAGCATACAGAGTGATATCCACCGCATGAGTACATACCGTGTTTGTCCTTCTGAGTCTGGGTGCCTCACTCAGGATGATATTTTCTAGTTCCATCCATTTGCCTGCAAATTTCATGATATCATTGTTTTTTACTGCTGAGTAGTACTCCATTGTGTATATGTGCCACATTTCCTTTATCCATTCTTTGGTTGAGGGGCATCTAGGTTGTTTTCAGGTCCTGGCTTTTATGAATAATGCTGCTGTGAACATAGTTGAACAAGTGTCCTTCTGGTATGATTGAGCATTCCTTGGGTATATACCCAAGACTGGTTTATAGTGGATCTTGAGGAAGATTGACCCCCAATTTTCTGAGAAACTGCCATACTGATTTCCAAAGTGGCTGTACAAGTTTGCTTTCCCACCAACAGTGGAAGAGTGTTCCCCTTGTTTCACATCCTCTCCAACATAAGCTGTCTTCAGTGTTTTTGATCTTAGCCATTCTGACAGGTGTGAGATGAAATCTCAGAATCGTTTTGATTTGCATTTCCTTGATGACTAATGATATTGAGCAATTCCTTAAGTGTCTTTCAGCCATTTGAGATTCTTCTGTTGAGAATTCTGTTTAGCTCTGTAGCCCATTTTTAATTGGATTGTTTTGTATTCTGATGTCTAGTTTCTTGAATTCTTCATATATTTTAGAGATCAACCCTCTATCAGATGTGGGGATGGTGAAAATGTTTTCCCATTCTGTAGGCTGCCATTTTGTCCTTTGCCCTACAAAAGCTTCTCAGTTTCAGGAGGTCCCATTTATTAATTGTTGCTCTCAGTGTTTGTGCTACTGGTGTTATATTTAGGAAGTAATCTCCTATGCCGATGTGTTCAAGAGTACTTCCTACTTTCTCTTCTATCAGGTTCAGTGTAACTGGATTTATGTTGAGGTCTTTGATCCACTTGGACTTGAGTTTTGTGCATGGGGACAGATATGGATCTATTTGCAATCTTCTATATGTTGATATCCAGTTATGCCAGGACCATTTGTTGAAGATGCTTTCTTTTTTCCATGGTACAGTTTTGGCTTCTTTGTCAAAAATTAGGTGTTCATAGGTGTGTGGATTAATGTTAGGGTCTTCAATTCAATTCCATTGGTCCACATGTCAGTTTTTATGCCAGTACCAAACTGTTTTTATTACTATAGCTCTATAGTAGAGCTTGAGGTCAGGAATGGTGATGCCTCCAGAGGTTGCTTTTATAGTACAGGCTTCTTTTAGCTATCCTGGGTTTTTTGTTTTTCCATATGAAGTTGAGTATTGTTCTTTCCAGGTCTGTGAAGAGTTGTGTTGGTATTTTGATGGGGATTGCATTGAATCTGTAGATTGCTTTTGGTAAGATTGCCATTTTTACTATGTTAATCCTACCTATCCATGAGCATGAGAGATCTTTCCATTTTCTGGTATCTTCTTCAATTTCTTTCTTCAGAGATTTAAAGTACATATCGTACAGGTCTTTCACTTGCTTAGTTAGCATTATCCCTAGGTATTTTTTGGCTATTGTAATGGGTGATGTTTCTCTGATTTCTTTCTCAGCCCATTTATCATTTGTGTATAGGAGGGCTACCTATATTTTTTGAGTTAATCTTGTATCCTGCCACATTACTGAAGGAGTTTATCAGCTATAGTTGTCCCCTGGTAGAAATTTTGGTGTCACTTATGTATACTAGTATATTGTCTGCAAATAGTGAAAGTTTGACTTCTTCCTTTCCAATTTGTATCCCCTTGATCTCCTTTTGTTGTCTTATTGCTCTAGCTAGAACTTCAAGTACTATATTGAATAGATATGGGGAGAGTGGACAGCCTTGTCTTGTTCCTGATTTTAGTGGGATCACTTCAAGTTTCTCTCCATTTAATTTGATGTTGGCTGTTGGCTTGCTGTAAATTGCCTTTATTATGTTTAGGTATATTCTCTGTATCCCTGATCTCACTAGAACATTTATCATAAAGAGGTGTTGGATTTTGTCAAAGGTTTTTTCAGCATCTAATGAGATGACCATGTGGTTTTTTTTTTCCTTTCAGTTTGTTTGTATGGTGTATTATATTGACAGATTTTCATATGTTGAACCATCCTTGCATCCCTGGGATGAAGCCTACTTGGTCATGGTGGATAATTTTTTAATGTGTTCTTAGATTCAACTTGCCAATATTTTATTGAGTATTTTTGCATCAATGTTCATGAGGGAGATTGGTCTGTAATTCTCTTTCTTTGTTGCATCTTTGTGTGGTTTGGGTGTCAGGGTGTGTTTCTTGTATGCAGCAGAAAGATGGATCCTGTTTTCGTATCCATTCAGTTAGCCTGAGTCTTTTTTTTTTATTTGAATTGAGTCCATTGATATTAATGGATATTAATGACCAGTGATTGTTAATTCCTGTTATTATTTTTTTGGTAGTAGTGTTATATGTTTCCTTTCTTTGATATTTGTTGGTGTGAGATTATCTATTGCCTGTGTTTTCATGGATGTATCTAACTTCCTTAGGTTGGGTTTTTCCTTCTAGTGCTTTCTGTAGTGCTGGATTTGTGGATAGATATTGTTTAAATCTGGTTTTATCATGGAATATTTTGTTTACTCCATCTATGGTGACTGAGAGTTTTCCTGGGTATAATAGTCTGGGTTGGCATCCATGGTCTCTTCGTGTTGGGAAAGTTTTCCTCTGTGATTTTTGTTGAATATATTTTCTGTGCCTTTGAGTTGATACTCTTCTCCTTCTTTTATCCCTATTATTCTTAGGTTCGGTCTTTTCAAGGTGTCCCAAATTTCCTGAATGTTTTATATTATGACTTTGTTGGCTTTAGTGTTTTCTTTGACTGATGAATCTATATCCTCTATTTTATCTTCAATGACAGAGATTCTCTCTTTCATCTCTTGCATTCTGTTGGTTATGCTTGCATCTATAGATCCTGTTCATTTACTCAGATTTTCCATTTACAGCATTCCCTCAGTTTGTGTCTTCTTTATTGCCTCTATTTCAGTTTTCACCTGTTTAATTGCTTTTTCTTGACTTTCTTTAAGGAATTCATTGATTTCTTCCAATTTTTTGTTTCTCTTTTCTTCAATTTCTTTAAGGGAATTTTTCATTTCCTCTTTAAAGGCCTCTATCATATTCTTAAAGTAATTTTTAAGGCTGATTTCTTCTGCTTCTTCTGCGTTGGGATGTTCAAGTCTTGCTGATGTAGAACCACTAGGTTCTCATGGTGCCATATTGGCATTTATGTTGTTGACTGTATTTTTGCACTGGTGTCTACCCTTCTCTTCCTCCACTCAGTGCAAGCAATGTCTGTTTCTGAGGGAGCCTCCCTTGGTCCAATTGATACTCTTGGTCCAATTGTTGCTGATGGACTCTGTGTCTCAGGGAGAAGCTCTTAGTCCACCTGGCAATCAGTGCTGATGCACTCTGTCTCACGGAGCAACTGCAGTCTTGGAGGGTGGGTGAGTTTGGGAGGTGTGGGGCTTGTAGATTACAGGGTCTGGTGGGGGATAGTGGTAGTCCGACCTACCTGCAGGAGACCTGCATGCTAGCCTGAAACTGGGACTGCAATGGGTGGTGGTGTGGAGGCACAGTGTTGTGCCCCTAGGCCCAAAGACTAGAGGATGGGGTGTTCAGCTATAAGAACAAAGACTCATCTGTTAGTCCAATTGGTGCTGGTGGGCTTTGTCTCAGGAAGTAGCTGCAGTCTCAGAGGGTGTCAAATTGTCCTGTTTTTGTAATGGAGAGATTTCATTATATTTATTTTTATATTTACGTCTTCTGACAGGAAGGATAAGTTTTCCACTTAATGTACTGATACATCATTTATTTGATAAATGAATTTAAATTTAACAGTGTTGATCAATTAAAAAAGTCTACTTAAGGTAATACCAGTGTGGAAAAAAATCATGAAAGTTTTATGAAAATCATGTTGGCTTGGTGAAAAATACAGTAAAAAATTACTGAATATCACTAGAGTTTCCTTTCAAATCTTAATGTGAAATTTTATGTCTTTTTAATATATGTCTTTTTACTTTACATTTTTTATTTTATATACATTTTTGTAGTTTTCTTTTTAAAGCCAACAAAGAAGATATATTTAAAGTAGGATTTATATTTGTGTGCTAAGTGATAAGGTTACATTCTCCTTGAAATTTAAAAGTTCATATCGATTTAAAATTTGATTGAAATTCAGTTATAAATATTAATGAGGTTTCTAAGTGAGCCAGAAAATTCATTGTACCTAATGAAGAAATCCATCAGGAGATTTTTATCAGTCATGTCTCATGTTGTTATTATTGAAATAAAACAGAGAAGTTTGCTGTGAAAGCCATGCTGTACTCATTCTGAAAATGTCTAGACTCTAGGAGAAAATCATGTGCTGTGTCTTAGCTTTTCAGAGGATCTACTTGATGATAGAGTGGACTAAGATGATTTTAGTTCATTAATCTTGTTTACTCTTCAGTGGTGCCAATGCTACTAACAAAAATTTACTAAGATACTATTACTATAAGAAAATAATAAAGACTTGATCCAAACAAACTTGTTAGCTGGCTCTTACAGGGCAAGACAGATAAACATCTCGCTACAGAGTGAGGTCAAGGCTAAACTGGACCACTTAGTGAAATTCTGCCTCAAAATAAAACATATAAAGGGTTAAGGAAACAGTTCAGAGGGAGGATTCCTGACTAACATGCGTGAGCCCTGAGGTTGAATCCCTACAGCTTCAAATCAAATGTGTTGTGCAATTTATGAATTGACTAATAAACAAATGAGCCAGTGGCCAAAAAACATGAATGAATCTTGTTCAGGAATACAATGTCCATTCTTTGCTGGCAGTCTCCATCTTAGTGAAAGAGGTAGATTATAGCACATTTCCTAGAAAACAACCCTGAAAGCTGATGAGTCTTGACCATATTACATTAGTGTCACATACAAATCTATCACACAAATCCTGGTTAACACATTGTTATCTCTTTAAGCCCAATCAGTGTGAAAGTAAGGATAATAGGGGCAAGTTGCTTCTCTGCCTTCCACTTCAAGCCAAAGTTTGAGAATCAGCTTAGAAGTCTGTATAGACAGCAGATGAATCATAGATTTAAATGCTGAGCTTGTATCTGAACTAAACCCTTGCAATTTACTTTAAATATAATGATTCTTGTTTTGTTGTGAGGGGGAAAACAAGCATTCATGAAATAAGAACATGGATTTGATATTCCATTGATTTAGGCCCACAGGACCATGGCTGGTGTGCTGGGTATACGTGCCAAAGAAGATTGTCCCTGTTCCATGGCATAGTGGCTCTGAACAAAATGTATGAGGTTTACTTCACTGGGACAAGTCCTCAGAATCTTCGGCTAATGTTACTTAATGTTGAACATAATAAGGTGAGCCTAGATAGAAATAATGCCTTAAAGGTTGTCATAGTTACACACTGCTAGCAATTAACTCTCATTCCTGCCTTCTCTAATTTTGTCATCCTTCTAGCTCATTTAAAAAGATCCAATAGTATTGAAAATACTATTAATCTAGATAGTTTTTCTCTTCTTGAAAGAATGTGTATGTACCAAATACCTCCTTCCAATATGCATTTATTCCTGAGCTCCATATATGAAGACTGACAGTGATATTTATGATCATGTGACTAGCAAGCAAGCCTGAATTTTTATACCAAAATCATGTATTACTTAAAGTTATGTAATTGTTTTTCTTATTCTTACATATTCTTGTGTATGCATAAACATACCAGAAATATAACTTTGGAATTTATTGGAATGTTTTCAGCATATTATTTTAAATATCTTTGATAGTGTCAAATCTTTGCTGTAAATGGAGCTCAGCTGGGAGCATTAAACTTATTCAAACTGTCAGTGGGGAAAAATATAATGTTGAACAGTAGTCCCACAATTCAGATTTTCTTTTCTACATATACAAGACCTCAAAGTCCTAGAGTATTAGGTACAGGAAAACATCTGACCAGATGAAGCAGGGAGTGGGGGGAATGGGAGACATCCTTCTTTCTCAGGTGATAGCAAGTCCATTCTTTCCATTGCTCAAGACAAAACTTGGGCATTATTATTTTACTCTCTCATTCTGTTTCATTCCTTACCAAATCCAACTGTGAATTCTGCTGAGTTTTCAAACATCTGGAGTCAGAGAACCTCTTACCAATTCCCTTGCTACCACTTGGTGAAGCAACATTCATTATCTTGTCCATAGATGTAGGCAATTGTCTACCACCTCTTCTTCCTGTGTCTACTCTTGCCCTCCAGTGGTCTGCTCACCTCAGCCAGAGAGGGAATGTTAGGACTTCCCTCTAGCAAACACAAGATCAGTTCCACTCATCTCTGTGTGACTCAGTTTTCACAATGACCCACAAGACTCTATGAGAATTGCCCCATGTTTCCACTGATTTTTATGAGTCTTCATATCAAAGTTTTGTGAAATGGTTTTCAACATTACAGATTCAATTTCTTGTTTGTATAAAGCAGAACACTGTTAAGTATCTTCCTAGCTCCTGGATTCGAAAGTCTCTTTTGTACTTCACTGTCTTTGAAAGGGACCCTTACTTCAGCTTAGCGTGTGGCTCCTCTAATCATTTCTTTCTTACATTACATTCTTCTCCTGGGACTTATCACTTAGGGGTTAATTTATCATACCTGCATGAATGGTTAAATTTTTGTTCAATATTTGCCCTAAGTTCACAAAAACTTGGATTTAGTATCTTATAAAATGTGTACATAGTTAGAACAAATTTTTAAGAACTAAATTCTAAACGTTTTGTTCTATTGCTCTAATAAAAACACATAAATGTTTGTTTTTAACAGGCAGTACTAGTAGGAATTTTTTTTTCCACACTTCAGCGTTTGGATGTCTATGTGAACAATTCACTGGTCTGCCCCAAAAATACAGCATGGAATGCCCAAAAGAAACTCTGTGAACTTGATAGGCATCTGAACACAGGTATTTCTTTAGGACAGTACACGTGTAGTGTGTGTGTGTGTGTGTGTGTGTGTGTGTGTGTGTGTGTGTTTGTGTATGAATATATATATTCGGTTCCTTGCAAACATTCTTTGAAACATTTCATTATTACACTATTTCCTTAGCTATTGGTGAATAAAGAAGGAAGTAAATTTTTTAGCCCCATTCAACAAAAAGCTAAGATGTGATCATTGATAAAGTGCTTCGAAAAATCACTGCTGGTAGAACTCTTTACCTATAGGTGAATGAAGATAAGAGCTTTTGTCATGGACATGCTGAAAACTTCCTGACAATGTTTTCCTTTGCCGTGTATGCAATTTAACTACCTTTATGTCCAGAAGAGATTTCTCTCAGAAGTTTTTACTTTCCCTCTGTTTTATTTCTGTTCTATAGAGGTCAATTCCTGAATTATTTCTAGTTATCAGAAGTATTGTCAAGAAAGCTATCATAATATCAACCTTATTAATTAAATATTACATAATAAACTTGATTTAAATGTAATATATGAAAAAGGCTACATTTATCTACATAGTGATATTTATAAATCAAGAATTATCCCTGTTCCTTTAGGGCTTTTTATTAAACAGGATTCTAATGTTGTTGACAGCAGACATTGTGTTCTATGAGTAGATTTATATCACTTATCTGTGTTGTCCATGATCTTGGCCCACTATTGCAAAAATGTAAACAGCAAAATATAAACTAGACCTGCAAGTATGAATGAGTGGTTAGTACTCTTTGCCATTTGTAAAACAAGTCTTGTTTTTACCACTTATAAAATAGCTAAAATTTCCAGAAACATTCTCACATGTCAGACACTCAACTCTAAGTGTTTTATATGTTACTTTATGTTGTTACTTACCATTGTACCTTAGAGTAGTGGTTCTCAACCTTCCTAATGCTGTGACCTTTTAACACAGTCCCTCATGTTGTGGTGACCCCAACCATAAACTTATTTTTGATGCTACTTCATAACTGAAGCTTTGATACTGCCATGAATCATAATATAAATATCTGTTTTTTCTGATGTTTTTAGTTGATCCCTGTAGCCCACATTGGGTGCCATTTGTAGCTGAAGTTTTCCTGGTCCTGCCTGGGCCATGGTCAGGACAAATCTCTCTCACCTGCCAGCCCCGTAGCCAAGTAAACACACAGAGACTTATATTGCTTATAAACTGTATGGCTGTGGCAAGCTTCTTGCTATCTAGTTCTTATACCTTAAATTAACCCATTTCTATTAATCTATAAGTTGTCACATGGCTCGTGGCTTACTGGTACTTTACATCTCGCTTCTCATTGCTGCGGCTGGCAGCATCTCCTCACTCAGTCTTTCACTTCCCAGAATTCTCCTCTCTCTTTGTCCTGCCTGGCTACTGGCCAATCAGCACTTTATTTATTTACCAATCAGAGCAACACATTTAGAGCATACAGAACATCCCACAGCAGACCCCTGTGAAAAGGGTGTTTGAGGCAAGGGATCATGACCTACAGATTGAGAATTACAGCCTTAGACAATAACAAACAGCTGAATAAAATAATGTCAGGAGGCAATATCATTTGCCAACTTTAGTCTCCTCAGACTACTGTGACAAAATTCAATGACATTAGACAGTAGACAGCACATTATTTCTTTCCTTTTCTTTTTATTATTTGCACCACAAATTATTTATTTATTTATTCATTTTTTAATATATATATATATTTTTTTTTGGAGACAGGATTTCTCTATGTAGCTCTGGCTATCTTGGAATTTGCTCTATGGACCAGGGTAGCCTTGAACTCAGAGATCTGCCTGACTCTGCCTATTGAATGCTGGGATTAAAGATGTGCGGCACTGCCACCTGGCTCCATGCTGGTATTTTTTTTTTTCTTTTATCCTCACAGTTCTGGAGGGAGTCTGCTGTCAGATTCTGATGAGGAATTTTTTTCCTGGACTGCAAAGGCTTCTTGCTTTGTTCCCACTCTGTGAGAGTGAGCTCTCTGGCCTCTTTTCTTTAAAGTTTCTAATTCCATAATGAAGTCTTCACTCACAATCTTACATAAGCTTAATTTTCCTCCAAAGAGCTCCACTTACAAATATCATCAAACAGAGAATTAAGGCTTCATTTCAACATAGGAGTTTGGAGAGGATGCAGTCCAGTTCCTGGAAGTCTCAAAGCCAGAACAGACAAGTGAGGACTGGAAAGTATTGCCTAGTTCTTGAACACATGCGCTTGGTGGTTATGCTGCATTGCCTCTTTATAACCTAACCTTTTAAATACAAATCATGGCATTTATTTCTAGTTTAGTTTTCATACATGTTTAACTCTTTTATGAAGCACTATCATTCAAAGTTAGAAAAATAGGAGCTATTTTAATCAGCAGAATTTAATGTAGAGTCAAAGGGCTGAAAATCAACACTACAGATGCCTTTTAATAGATCAACTAGACTATGTATATGTATTGTCAGTTTGTTTTTTCATGTATTGCTGGGGTTTTTTTTGCTTTTGTTTTGTTTTGTGTTGTTTTTTAGTGCTGAAGCTCAAACATAAGGACTTCACATATAATCACTTCTCCGGCCAAACATTAAAATTAAAAAATTGCATTTTTCAGCAGGATTTCTTTAAAGCTTTAGCACATTGAATGCAGAACGCCCATATACCACAAGCCCTTCTATAGTCTAATGCTCTACTGTCTTTATCTCTGTGTCCTTCATTATTGTTATAAGATGAAAAAGTCAACTAAGCTGGATGGTCCAGACATTGTTAACAAGAGTGTGAACTCGTATCCACTCTGAAGCACAAAGCACGTTCTTTAGATTCACACGATGAAGTGCAGTCAGAAGCTACATGATTTGTTCTACCACTGTGGTACAGTTCAGCCTTTGGGGCTTACAAGATTTGTTACTTCTTAATTCTGTTGATTCTCTCTCTCTCTCTCTCTCTCTCTCTCTCTCTCTCTCTCTCTCTCACACACACACACACACACACACACACACACACACACACACACACACTGGAAATGTACAATGACCTCCATTTCACAATCCCTTGGAGAATTTGTTTTGATTAACTATAGATTTTTACAAGCTAATATGTAATCCCATTTCATTGGCATAAGATTCCTCTGAGATGTTTTAATAGACCCTTCATTTTTATTACATACCTTCTGTCCTCAATAAAAGTAAAAATATTAACTGTAAGTGCTCCTTTAAGAATTGGCATCTAGTACAGAATGAATTAGAAGACCATTAAATTTATACTTTAAATTGCAAAATTCCTTCATCCGTGGCTTTGAAAGTCAGAATATATAAGTAGTATTCTATAAGTACAGAATTAATTGCTGGGTGTGTAATTAGTTTGGCTTCTCATTTATATTGTGACTATAGAGTAATTCTTTTAGAAATAAATTTTATATATATTGACTATTAATAGTATTATTTAATGGAGTATAACTTTGCAAGTTAGTTTCATAAGCATTTGGGTTTTAGTATTTTTTGGTTATGAAAATGATATCATTGAACTTATTGAAGTTCAAACAAATATGAAATACTGTGTGTGGCCATTATGCTAACAGAAATATACTTTGCTGTCTTGGCCTTTTCCTTTATAGAGCAATTCCTTCCTGACTTGGGTTCCGCTATCCCGGGTGAGAACTACTTTGATAGAACCTACCAGATGCTTTACCTTTTGGTTAAAGGTACTACACCCGTGGAAGTCCACACGGCTACAGTCATCTTTGTTTCTTTCCAACTGCCTGCTGTGACTGAAGATGATTTTTTTAGCTCACACAATCTGGTTAGAAATCTTGCCTTGTTCCTAAAAATATCAAATGACAAAATCCGTGTCAGCAGGATAACAAGAGCAAGTCTTCGGAGGAAGAGATCCATGGGACGCATAATGGAATTAGAGATTGGAGCCGCTCCCACTTGGTTCTTTAGCAATTCTAGCACAGGTATGGACATCAGACTTTGAGATAAAGGAATGTCATTGTAAAGTGTGAAGTCATAAATAAACCTACCAGAGCCTGATTAGCCAGGCCATAGGGAATGCTACTACCTCTATTTCTTGAACCCCAAAGGCCTACAAACCCATTAACTTCTCTACTCCTATAATAACTCATTGAGGAATTATGAAGGGGTTGCACAAGAATAAATTAAACAAAAAGATCTGACTTAATAGGAGGTTGACTTCATAGATGACTGATAAAGAGTGAAAATAGGTTAAAATAATCAATTAGAAAAGGAAGCTGCCAATGGAACTCTGTTGCTTAGAAGAACATAGAAAGCCTAGGCTTATGTTGTAGCAATGAGTTTTATGATGTTATCTGCCTGGAATCATAGCTGACTTCCCTTCATCAGCTCTGTACTTTCTTGGATTAATATGGCCAGTGTTCTGGTTTCAGTATGACTTAACCTGTAGATTTAACCTAGGAGTTGCAGAAGGCCCAGGGTACACAGGCAGATTATTTACCCCTTTGTAGCAATACCAGATAAACCCTGATAAATATAAGATACAGGTCTGAGAACAGGGAACAGAGGAACAGGAACATAAGGAAAAGCAAGCTTATGGTGTGTTTTCAAAGCACAGTATAGGGTAGGGTCTCAAGTCTCAAGAAAAACCCTAGGACTTGGCTTGGAATGGATAAATCATGGAAAAACATGGAAGAGTAAAAATAAAGATGTGTACATAGTCATACAGCTGATACATAACATCAGGTATCCAGGATGTACACGTAGTCATATGGCATTCACATAGTGTCAGGCACCCTAGAAAGAGGCAGTGAAAGTACTGAGGGAACCTCTGGGTGGGCAGAGTCCTCAAGGTAGGAGTAAGAAGCTTTCATGTTAAGGTCTTCAGTAGTGAGATGGCGATCAGGAGAAATGGAAGAGCAGCATAGCCGAGGTTGGCTCTGCCACTGGGCTGAGAGCCTGTGACCATAAAGTAGCAGTGGACATGGAATGATGCACCTTGGTACATCTACCCTAGACCATAGAAGCACTCACATTTAGGAGATCTTGGAGAGGACAACTGGAAGGAGTTAGGGGAGAGAGAATATGTAAGACTCCACCTTTATCCCAGAGTCTGAGTCATGCAAGCAAGACCTTTCGAACTGAACTGAAAATTCCCCGAGTGTGGGTTCCAATGTGCCATCTAGGCTCATTGGCCAATGTTGCTGAGAACACCAAGCTTTCTAGTTTACCCTTAATGGTAGAAATGAAGTGATTTGAGTCCTGAAGGCATGACTTGTGATGTGAAAGATGGTGGATCTTTTAAGCTGTAAGATCTTAATAACACCCTGGTTACAGTGGTTTTCTAAAAATCACTGACTACAGTGCATGGAATAAAGTAGAAAATGGCAAGCCAATTTAAAATCTATTTTAATAACCACTAATTTAGTCTAGGGTTTTGTTAGTAAGGACAAAGAAAGCTGAAAATTAGTGTATGATTAAATATGGATTGGTAGGTAAGTGGAGAAGAAATCAAGAAAAAGTATTAGACTCTTTCAAAGGGAATATGGAGGTGTCAATTAATAAAGTAGGAATCCTTGTGGAGGTGGTAGGTTTAAGAGGAAATCCCAGGTCTGCCATGAAAGGAAGAGAGAAGGGAAAGTATATTGAATTGAAAATTGCCAGAAGTCCAAAGAAGGTAACAGGTTGATAGGAACCTGATAACTTTAGCAAGCTATTAATGCACATACTAATAGTGGGTAGATGCTTATTATACTTAAGTTCTAAAAATATTCTATTCTGAATAAGTAATGTGTGGTTACAGAAAAGGCTGACAATACTTCACTTAATAAAGAATGACATGAGAAAGTTTAGTTTAAACCAGGAGACACATTCTCTCACTGTTCTTTCAGGTGTGTGTATTCGTGTGTGTGTGTGTGTGTGTGTGTGTGTGTGTTCTTCTCTACCTTTGTCTTTTTCTTTCTTAAAAGATTTATTTATTTATTATGTATACAGAATGTATGACCAGAAGAGGGCACCAGACCCTATTACAGATGGTTGTGAGCCACCATGTGGTTGCTGGGAATTGAACTCAGGACCTCTGGAAAAGCAGTCAGTGCTCTTAACCACTGAGCCATCTCTCCAGCCCCCCTTTTTCTTTCTTAAATTCTATCTTATAACATTCTCTTGAGTTCTTCATTTCCCCAATTTATTAATATGACTGTCATATTCTTTTCAGGTACTAAAGTGTTAGCAGTCTATAATGTGGTGAGCCACAAGAATATATTATAGCGATTCAGATGTGTATTAAAGCTACACTTTGACTGGCCAAGGGTTGGTCAAAAGGCAAGCCATTTATTATGAATATTTGGTGTTATCCAGCCTTTAATATTTCAGCTGTCTTCTGCTATGAAATTCTTGCATGCCCAGACCAATTGGCAAACAGTTCAGCTCCTCAGACCTGCTGAACTTCTAGGTAACTACTTGGATAAGGTCACATAGGCAAAGACAAACCCGCTGGAGAAGCATAGCTTTGTTTCTTGTGCTAATGAAGCTCCGACCATCCTCTCTCCTTGAGGCCTAGTGGCTCTCCAGAGCAATTGACTGAGAACAAAAGAGGTTTTTACATATCAAGGTGTAAGGTAGAGCAACATTCCTAAGAAGGCAGAGAACCAAGTGGCTGGGGAAAGGGCAGACAGGCATTTTTCTGTAGAGCTGAAAGAACGGCATCACCAGGGAGAAGAGAAGAACACAGAGGTAATGTAGATGGTAAGGCAGAACTCTTGAGCCAGGAGTAGAGAGTAGCAGAGATGGAAAATGAAGAAACAGAGGATGAAGATGAGGCTTGAAGCATAAGAGCTTAGTCGTAAGCAGGACTATGAGAAGGAACCGGACAGAACTGAAGCTATGTAGACAGGATTTCATCCCAGAGAAATAAAGTAGACGGATAAGGAGCTTGGGGCATCTAGAGTTATTCCTGCCCTGAATGCCTGATGGAGCTGTAGTTGTATTGATAGAATTTTGTCCTAGAGGAATAAAGTTAACAGACATAAGAGCTTAGTATACGTAGATTTTTTTTCTCTCAGATATCCCACTCTGGATGTAGTGAAATCCCCGGGACCCCTGGGTAATTCATACTATGATGTGATGAAGTATGCAAACAAAATGAAAGCCAAAATTCATGCATATTCCCACAATTCCATAGTCTTGTAATCCAGATGCCCTAATGCTTTTCCCCCATAGGTCAGATGCAACTGTCTGAACTCCAGGAAATTTCTGACTCTCTTGGACGAGCTGTCATCTTAGGCAAAATTAGTAGTATCCTTGGATTCAATATCTCTTCCATGTCTATTACCAGTCCTGTTCCACAACCGACTGATTCTGGCTGGATGAAAGTAAGAACACCCATCTAGAATAAAAATGTATTTTATCTTTTAAAAATGATTTTGCTTTTTAAAAGGAATTTAAGACCCTCTTTATATTTCAAAACAGAAGCCTAGAAAGCATATCTTTCTAATATATTTTTTATGGGGTAACTAAAATGATAATAATGAAGCTTAAAAAAATGTAAGACTGAGGGTTTGAATAAGGGTCAATGACTCACAGAGCTTACAGTGCAAGCATGTGTCTTAGTTGGAGTTTCAATTGCTGTGATAAAGCACCATGACCAAAAACAACTTGGGGAAAAATGTATTTATTTCAGCTTACAGTTATAGTCCATCATGAAGGGTAGTCAGGACAGGAACTCAAGGCAGAAATCTGGAGGCAGAAACTGAAACAGAGGCTGTGGAGGAATGCTGCTTCCTTATACAACTCAAGGTCACCACCCAGGGTGGGCACTACCCACAGTTGGCTGAGTCCTTTTGCATCAAACATTAACCAGGAAAATGCTTGACAGACTTTCTTATAGGCCCATGCTATTGAGATTCCCTCTTCCCAAATGACTCTAGCTTGTGTCAAGTTGACATAAAACTAATAAACACACATTGTTAGTTATTTGCGCTGTTACCTTGCGAGGAAATGTCACGAAACACGACAGAATCCGCTGATAGAGTTTATTGGGAGAACAGAAGAAAGTGAGTGCCCGCTCGGGAGAAAACACGTGTGAGGAAGAGAGTTAGGCCGGTCATGGCGGCTCTTTATAAGGCGGGGCGTGCCCAGGTAGGCGTAATGACGTAGCCATGCTGCGCGCCTGCGTGGCTACGTGACATCACGGATCCCGGTCACGCGAGACGCCTTGACCCGGAAATGGCTGTTAACCTGGAGTTCGCCAGGCGGATGTGTCCGGGCCGGTCGGCTTGGTTATCAGACGCCTTGAACCGGAAATGCCTGTCCTGACCCGGGGCTAACTGGGCGGGTGTGTCCGCCAGGCGTGTACAAGCATGTCTGACCTTGGGGCGTATTGTAAACACTTCACACATAAGGACCTGAATTTTGAATTCCCATCATTCACATTTAAAGGTAGCCAGGCATGCCTGTAGCCCATACTGGTCTGGGTGAGGGGACGGGAGTAGATTATTATGATTTGCTGACCAGGCTTAGAAACAGCTAGTTCCAGGTTTATTGAGACCCAGTCCCATGCAAGTAAGGTGGGAAGTGACAGAGAATGACACTCTACATCCTCCTCTGGCCTTCATAGGTAGGTGCATGTATCTGCAGGAATACACACACACACACACACACACACACACACACACACACACACACACATCAAACATGATCATATCTTCTAAAACTTAGTTTTTCCCATGTACCTTGCTTTGAATATTTTTAGCATTGTGTCATAGCTAGCTTTGATCGAGAGGGAACTTTATAACAATGCCAGTCTTGCATGTCTAATTTACTGTTTTAAATGAACTGAATACTGCACTTGAGTTGGCTGTGAAATGCAGTTTGTCCTGGAAAAATCACTTCCTTGCTCTGTCCACCCCAGGTGACTGCCCAGCCAGTTGAAAGATCTGTATTTCCTGTTCACTACCTGGCCTTTGTGTCTTCACTCTTAGTGGTTGCTCAGCCGGTGGCAGCACAGCCAGGACAGCCATTTCCTCAGCAGCCCTCAGTAAAGGCCTTAGATCCTGAGGTGAGTCCTGAATCCCATTGTCCTAGAGTCAATAGCTTTGGCTGTAATTCTGGAAGGGACCCACTTCCCTGGCAGTTTGAATGTGAGAGTTAAAACTAATACCTGTGGATAGCCTCTTCTGTTTACTGTTTCCAAAATGTTTCTTTGAAATGAATGTGCTTTTCTGTTCATGTTCAGGATCTCTTTTGGAGAGGTTAGGAGATTCTGTAGATTTTTAATTTGTAATAGACATAAAAATTAGTAGATCTTTTTTGACGATCTAGGACAGGGCATTTGTTATAATTCTCCACTGTTCTTTTTTCTTGAGGGTAACTGTGTATCAGTTGGAATTACATCACTTACTTTGAAGGCTGTCCTAAAGGACTCCAATAACAACCAAGTTGGTGGCCTTAGTGGAAATATAACCATTCCATTTAGCAACTGTTGGGCCAACTATACAGATCTCACTCCTCACAGAACAGGTGAGTAGACCATATTAGGTCCTCATACATCTCCTCAGTAAAGAGCTGTTTATTTTCTTTGAATGGACAAAATATTCTATAATGTTTTGGTCAATAAACTTTAGAAATCAAAATGCTATATTATGCCTTTTTCTGAATATAGTTGGCCCCCCTTATAAAATACATTTAATATACAAAAAAGAAATTAAAATAATGATTAGAGAAATTTAAATATAATTGGAGATCATACATAAAAAATCATGATTTGTATTATCTTCTTGTCTGTTATTGCTCCAAATTTTCTCACTAAATGTGTTACATTTATAATTTAAAAAGTACTATATGCATTTTTCATTTAAGAAAAGGTAGACTTGTAATAATTTAACAAACTATGCAAGGATTCAGAGCTGAACTAGAAAGTTATTTGTAGACTTTCTGCAAACTAATAAAAAAAAAGAGAGAGAAAATATGTACAGGTGAGGATTTGTGGAGCCTTGAGTCGATTAAACCAGTTACTGTGGAAAATCAAAATTGTTCTAGTGGATTTCCTGTTGCTATGATAAACACCACAGCCACAGGCAACTTAGGGAAGGAAAAGGTTCATTTCAGCTACACATCCAGAGAGTAGCCCATCACTCAGGGAAGTCCAGGCAGGAACTCGAAGCAGGAACCTGGCACGGAATCCATGGAGGACAACTGCTCACTAGTTTACCCTCCGGCTTGCTGTGGTAGCTTTTTGCACATCCCAGATCTACCTGCCTAGGGACAGTACTGTTCCCATGCCTGTGGTTAGATGCAGCCTGAACTTCTGAGAACTTCTTTATCCCTCTCTGTATTCAAACTATGTCACCTGACTCCATTTACAAAAATACTTCATTAGAAATTAGTCACGATTTTGAAGCCAATAAAGGATGAATGGGAACTGACTGAAAACAAGCAGAGGAGTCAACTACTACAATGATTTTTCTCCCCCTAGGAAAAAATTATAAAATTGAATTTATCCTGGATAATACTGTTCGGGTAGAATCGAGAGTCTTCAGCCTGTCAGCACAGACTCTCCCTGGTGGAGGTGGAAGTAGCAGCAGCAGTGGCAGCAGCAGCAGTGGCCACAGCAAAGCATCCACTGTGGGTACTCCTGTCCAGATACTGACTGTAGTAACAGGCTGTCTCGTAGGAAGACTGTTGCTCTTGGAAGTATTTATGGCTGCCGTTTTCATCTTGAACCCAACCACAGGTAAGTACAATTCATTTCATATGGAACCTATGTCTCCAGGTTTGCAGGGGCCAGCAAGTGTTTCCTAATCAAAAGCTGTTCGTACAGCAGTTGTGTCTGGCACCACTAGAGACACAAAGAGAAATGTAAGTTCAATGGCAGACAAGACAGCTCTATGGAAATGATACCGCCATTATGTGTAGAATACAAGAATGTGGGGGTGGAGATGCATGGATAACTCTTCAGGTATTGCAGAGGGCAGACACAGCTCAAAATGCTTATGCAACTAACTAGCTAAGAAGCCCAGAAGTGGTCAGGTTTCTGTCACAGCAGAGTCAAGGACTCAGGTGATGCTTCTCCACTTCTTGGTTTTATTCTCTTAGGGGTAACTCCACTGCCAGGCTGACTCCTCTTCCAAGTCTTTGTGGTAAATGTCCCCATACACTTATGCTTATTTTATACGATCCAGTGGCCAACACAACACATAGACACCTCCTCAACAGATCCAGCAGCCCAGTCCCACAGCCCAATCATTGACCTGGGTTGGGGCACATGCTCATCACTGAACGAGTAACTGTGGCCACATTGGTGTGGCTTGAGCAACATCAGGTATAACCTGGTGAAAATAATGTTAGGACCAGATGTGGCCAGCAGATAGTGAATTTGGATTAAAAGAAAGAGAGGTCTTTCTGAGCTAGAATGATTTTAAATGATGGTCTATGTTACTCTATGAGTAGCATGTGAAGCCTGGGAGTGTTGCATAAAATGTCTACCATTTGGAGAGAGAAGGAAAACAGGAGCCAAGAAAAATGTAGGAGCAGGAAAAGGCATGCCTTCAACTAAATGCTGTCAGCGCTGAGTCCTCACGTACTTCTTCTACACCGGTCTCATCTCAGTAACGACAGCATGCTTTCCCGATCCCTCCAGTTCATACTTCTCAGACTCCACATGCATCAGGAGCTCTTCACCATCTTCATCAGACTATAATGTCTCATATCTGTCCTTGTTTAACGTCTCCTCGCTATATACTCTTCCCTTCATCCACTGTATTAGTCTCCAAAACCTTTTCACATGAATTCATTCACTTTTACCCTCCAAACTGTTATTAGATTTCACTTTTTGAAGCACAGGAACATATGGTGATAACAGTAACTGCCAGGTGTCACTGTACACAAAATATCATCAAGACCACAGACTAAGAACCAGTTTTAAGGACCACCTTCCTGTTATTCTCAACTTCAGGGCTGGCTACTATAGCTCAGTGGTAGGCTTATTAGTATGTGCAAGGCCCTGAGTTCAACCTCAGCACTGAAAATAAACAACACATAAATTAATTCATTCTTTCGACTCCACACGCTCCCTCCATCTAAACTATGTTCATCTACTTGTCAACTCTACCTACCTCTTTCAGCATTTTTCTGGGTTTGGCTCAAAACCCACATTCTCTAGTCTACTTTCCTTTTCCCTTCCCATTCTGTGAAACATTTCCCCCTTTTCCTTGGTCTCTTCATTCATATAATTATCAAAGGCCTTTATATACTTGCATTGAATTTGTATTCAAAATATATTTTTCATCAAACTTCAAGCACCTAGAAGAGCATATTCTTTATGTATTATATGTACTGAAAATGCAGTAGAGTTGATTTTAACTCTCCAAAGGAGAATAACCCTCACCAGACTTAGAACTGTTAATTGGGCAGAGTCCGGCCAAGCAAAGTGTAAAGTGCTTAAAAGCTTGGCAAATATTAATCTGTTTATGATTGATTTATTTAAAAGATAAGATCTTCTGGTTTGGGGAAGATGAATGAAATGGAGGCATCACATAACAAACAATAAATCTGAAGAAGAATTTAAGTGGGACAATCATTCAGACTACTCAAGTACTCAAATAAAAAATCCCAAACTGGAATTTAAACCAGGTGTAAAGAAGGCCAGGATAAGAGATCACCATGTTGCTGGTTCTAGGAGTAATAATAACAGCAAAGGAGGCTAAAATCAACAGCTGGGACATGGGGAAGAGCCTGAATGGCTCTCCTTCTAGTGGCCGGAAATAAATTAGGGTCCAGCTGAGAAGGGAGAAGCATGGTTCTGGAGACCCACTATTGTCTTCTCACAGCTGAGGACATGTGAGAGAGAGGGAGGAGAAGGAAGTGGGACTCGAAGCTGAGGGCCAGTAGGTGTATAGGTAAATAACCAACACACAAGTTGCATGAGTCAGCTTTATGTCTGACGTTGTCTCCAGAATTTTAACAAAAGAACAGATTGTTTTTCAAAATCGTTTAATAGTACAATGAATATTACTTATAAGACCATTGACTAAATGGTAAGTAGTACTGACTGTATGCTAGTGCAGTTTGTGACTGATAAATAAATGGCTTGATTTTCAATTATTGTCCACAGTCATTCTGACTGTCCCTCACAACTTTGGTAGTTTGCCAGCTAAGAACATACTGTTTTCAAATCAATAGTAAATTGTAAAATTATTGAGTCATGTCCAGGACTTTTTCCAAATGCCAAAATCTGTCAATGGCTTCTGCTTTGCTGTTAATATTTGTAATGAAGGTAAAAAATTCAATTCCCATAATACATTGAAATACTGTTTTCATGACTTTTCATTGTGATTTAATACTTTGTTTTTGAGAGAATCACCATGCTTTGCTAAATAAAATTGCTAGCTTACCTACAAAGACCATAAAAAACTATATACGAATTGTAACTCTATATACATCTCCACCAAAAAATTATCTATGTTAGTGTAAAATTTGCAAATTTTGAGATTATTTTATGTTACTTTTGCCTTGTTAGCCAAACTATGAAATACATTCAAAGTTAAAATAAATAACACATACTTTTAAATGTACCATATGTTATTACTTCTCTTTAAAAAAATGTATTATTGTTATTTTACAGCAAGCAACTAAAGTGCCTACTGAAGAACAGGCTGAAAACAGAACCAGAAGAACTGCTATGAATCAGCCATTTTGCTGCACAACAAGAAAAGCCTACAGCATTTTCAAGGAAATATGCAAAAATACTTTTGTATTTTTATAACACTTGACATGTAATCCTTATATTTAATCAAAAAGTTCAAGTTTCTTCAAAATACAAGTTTCTGTTGATTCCTTATACTTACAAGTTCTTATTTCATGAAAAGTTACAGGAATCTCACATTTGGAAGCAGATACTCCATCTCCAAATACCCTCAAAGTACCATTAAGGAGTTGAAGGAGCCAAGCATAGTGCCTCATGCCTCTAACCCTAGTGTTGAGGAGTCAGAGGCAGAATTGTCACAGTGACTCCAAGGCAAGCTAGGCTACATGCTGCGACATGTAGTCACAAACACAAAACAGGCAAACAAAAGCCAAGCAAAAACCAAAGAAAAGAAACCAACATTTTCTGGTGTTCTGTGTCCTTCACATAGGTCCAGTTTCCAAAAGGCTGTCATTGAACTTTTTGGCAGTCTTGGTGGCAAGACTGTTCTGTACCTTCCTCAGGCTGAACGCTTGCCTTTCAGATCTGCAAGTATTCTAGGAATCCCAGAAGAAAGAAGAGTTTTCTTGGTGTCCCTAAAATTGGCCATTGGGACATGTCCAAATTTAGTTTCCATTTAGCCTGCATTGCCTTTCAAAACTGTCTCTACTGAGCGTGTGTACTCCAACTCCAGAGATCAACAGAATCAAAAACAAAACAACAACAAAGAACACAATAAAAAAAAAAAAACACCTTATTTTACAAGGTGATAAATTAGAGAATGCAGAAAGCCACACATTAATAAAGTTACCCCAAAGCTTTCAAACTACAAAATATAACTTTTACTCAGAAAATTTTAAACGAAATGATTAACTTGGCAGAATGCCCACTAAAGGCATGGCTGTAGATATAACCGTCTTATTAAATAAGAAACACAGAGCCAATGCAGAGATGAAAGCCCAAGAGGTCAGATCTAAAAACCTTACCCTTCACTGCCGCTGCTGTCTTCCTCAGCCAAGAGACCTACTTCCTGTTTGTTTGTCTTCTTTATAGACTTTCTATTCTGCCTTCTCATTGGTTGTAAACCCAACCACGTGACCTCCTCGTCACTGCCTGTCTGTACAGACCTCCAGGTCTTCTATGGTTGGTATTGAGATTAAAGGCGTGTGTCTCCATGCTGGCTGTATCCTTGAACACACAGAGATCCGCCTAGCTCTGCCTCCCAAGAGCTGGGATTAAAGGTGTGCACCACCACCACCACCACCACCACCACCACCACCACCACCACCCAGTTTCTGCTATGGCTTGCTATTAGCTCTGACCCCCAGGCAACTTTATTTATTAACATACAAATAAAATCACATTTCAGTACAATTAAAATATCACCATATTTCCCCTTTTCTATTTTAATAAAAAGAAAAAAGGAAAAAGGTTATAACTAACATAAGAAAAACTATATGCAAAAGTACAATAACTATATACCATATACACAAGTAATAAATACCTAAACAATGTCTAGTCCATTTGTATTTGACAAATTCAGAGAAAATAATTCCATTATCTATCCTATTTTGGTAAGCCCAAAATGTACCTCATTCACTTTCTATTCTAACTAATCTTCAACTATAACTAACTAATCTTCAACTCCCTCAGAGACCCAAGAAGGAAATAGTATTACCTAATAAAAAATAAAAACAGGAAGTGCATGCAAGCAGCTTCCAAAAACAAAATGTGAGTTGACAGAAACAGCCAGCTGCCTGGACAGTCACCTGAGGTTTCTCCGAAGTGTTGGGGCATCATCTTCAGCCTATAGGCTTAGCGTATCTGACAGACTCATTTGTGAAGTAGGATGTACACAAGGTCAATAGTTCAACCTCGCATTTGGTGAGAGCAGTCCATGTACCAGAAACACCTGAATTCCACTAGTGTCATGTTATGATTCAGGATTTTAAATTCTGGAAATTGTTGATGGTTTTTGAATTCAGCTGTCCATTCTTCTTGGCTGTGTGTGTGTGGCTTCATCTTGACATCCCATTCTTCTCCACATCCCTCTATTAAATGCCAGTCTGCTATTGAGAGGCATGAGCTTAGTTACTCTTCAAGAATAACTGTTTCAGCTGCTGTTCCACCACTGCACATCAGAAGCCATCGGCCCACTGCCTGTTCAGCTGCCTTCGAAGAAAAGGGCACTGTACCTTTTCCAGATTGCAAGGGCCACTTCAGGGATGGTGTCATATTGTCCTGGCCTCAGAAGATGCCTTTTGATAAAGCCACAACCACACTTGTTTTGGCAAGAATCGGTAGTCCTTTGTTTCATGTCCTGTCTGTCCTGTTTGTTAGCAGTTGATTCAAGGATACTTTGTTGTCCAGTGGCTAACTTTTGCCACAATGAAAGTTAACTCCATATGCAGTTTCTTCAATGCTCTTATTTTCTCTGAAGTAGATTGATACTGCCAGGAGCTGACATGTCTCATAGTCATAACAAAAAAGAAAAATTTTCTAAGTTATTAAAACATTTTAAATACCATATTCTGTAGATCTCTGAAGGGTTTGAAGATGACCTGTCTATCTAAAATATATCTGCTCAATCTTGAAAACATACCTAATATGACTACAAGTTCTATTGTAATGTCTAACTACTAACTTTCATTTCTTTATATCCTAATAATTGGTAATAATAACATTCAAGAATCAGCAAATTGTATTACATTGTTAAATGAACGGTATAAATACAATATCTTGAACAAAATTAGAAATATATATATAGCATTTTCTAACAATATCAATTTCAATACATGGCAGTCATTTTTGTGGCAGGCATAGATGGAGCTCAAAATGAATTTGGGTTAATTGATAAAATTCTATGAAACCCATGCATTGTCTCCTGCATACCATCTCCCAGTATATTCACCTTTGATCACTGTTAGGCATCTGTGCAAGCGAAAAGGAAGAGAGACAAGGTTGGGGGACGGAGGCAGCCTTCTGCCAATACACCTGAGGAAATTTTCTTTGTTCTGTTACTCACAGGACACACCTTTAGCCAGATATGAAAACATAAATCTTGGATAAGACAAAGTACAAAGAGAGATACCACACAAATATGTAACATGTTTCAAAGTAAGTCGCCTAAAAGCATAAATATTAGAAGAAGATTTTTTTTTTTCCAGGAGCAGATCTTTGGAGATGGCTGTACTTAGAAGGCACATTTCAAAACAGAGGGAATAGCGAAACCAGCTTCTAATTCCAAGCTAAGAGAAAAGGACTTAAATTTAACTCATAGAAAACTTAATATGTGTCCCTGAAGGGCAAGGTATGCAATGGAGGAGCTTGTGGCCCAAGAATTTAATCAGAAAGCCAGTAGCAATTTTTTGTAGCAAATGGCAGAACTTGCGCAGTATAGCATCTTCCTGATGCTCAGGGATGAGCTATGAACTTCTGTGTGTGTGCACACGTGTGTGTGTGTGTGTGTGTGTGTGTGTGTGTGTGTGTGCATGTGCATGTGCATGTGTGTGTGTGTGGGGGGGGTTGCAGTGAGAGTCTAACAGTGAGAAGCATTGTCTAGGAGGGCTGCCTAAAAGGGAAGGTGACTGGAAAAGAAAGCAGGGAAGGCCCAATGAAAGCAATAGAAGACGTTCAAGCCAACAGCTGGAATAGAACAAAGTCATAACTTTATTGGAACTGCAAGTAAGAGGTCCTTGACAGGAGGTTTGGAGAAGATGTATGAACGCCCTGTGACAAACACTTGCAGTGTCAAAGGATACTGCTGATGCTTGGTCTTACATCACTGGGTAACTGAGCACTTTCATACCCGCTTCAGTCATTTCCAGAGAAACGTCTGGTCCTGATGGGGTTGAGGAGGTCAGACACACCTCTAGTCCGTGCTGAGACTTAAAGTCAGGCTTTCTAAGGCAACTCCCCTTTTCTTTCCATCTCATGATACTTCATTTCTGTTAGAAAATTTAATCCCAAGATGTGCAATTTACCATCTCCAGAACAAATTAGGGTTCTGGGAGAGATACATGCATTGCAAATGCCACAAAATTGGCACCGTATATAGATCTTTTTTCTACCTAAGTTATAGTTTCAACCACTGGACGTTTTTGTCAGTTTTTTTCTGTAGACACTTAATCAAGAGGTCTTATAATATGTTTTGGCAGTGAAAGGGATTTCTAAAAGCTTTCTTCTTTGCCACAGACTTGTGAAAAGACACTAAATTAACTGTTCAAAGCTTTTGGCTATTTTCAAAAAACTTTCTAGAATTATCATACTACATTCCCATAATAGATAATGGGAAAAAAATCACATTTTAATCACTACTTTTTTATATTTCCCCAGTTTTCAGGAATCTATAAACAATATCACTTCATATGTCTTCATTCATATAATAGCCTCTTTTTTCTTTTGAATTCTTTGCTTTGAAATAATTTTTCTCTGTCATTTTTGCACTAGAAATTGAAATTTTTTTTGTATTTTTAACATTTTATTATCAATGTATATATAGAAAAATTAGATAACATAATTTTACCTTTTTTATCTTCAAATGATTTAGAAGAATGTTATGTTTTTATTATTATTAAGAAATTTTCCACTCATTTTACATGTTAACTACAGATCCCCCCTCCCTCTTCCTGCCTCCCCAACCTTCCCCCCCAATTCTCCCCACATTCCCACCTCCTCCAAGTCAAGGTCTCCCCTGGGTAGTCAGCAGAGCCTGGTACATTCAGTTGAGCAGGTCCAAGGCCCTCCACGGCATCATGGCAGCACAAGGTGTCACACCTTAAGCACTAAGCTCCAAAAAGCCGGCTCATGCATCAGGGATGGATCCTGAACCACCTGCCTGTGCCCCCCCCCCAACCAGTTTAAGCTAAACAACTGCCTCGCCTATCCAGAGGGCCTAATCCAGTCCCATGGGGGCTCCACAGCTATTGGTCCACAATTCATGAGTTTCCACTAGTTTGGCTGGCCATCTCTGTACGTTTTCCCATCATGATCTCGATGTCCCTTGCTTATAGAATCCCTCCTCTGTCATCAGTTGGACTCCTGGAACTCAGCCTGGTGCCCAGCCGTGGATCTCTGCGTCTGTTTCCATCAGGAACTGGATGAAGGCTCTATGATGACAGTTAGTGTATTCACTAATCTGGTTACAGGAGTAGACCAGTTCTGGCATCCTCTCGACTAATGCTAGTAGAGTATAAGATGGGGTCATCCTTGTGGATTTCTGGGAACTTCCCTAGCACCCAGTTTCTCCCTATTCCCATGATGTCTTCATTTATCATGGTATCTCTTTCCTTGGTTTTTCACTCTGTCCCTGTTCCAGCTCAAACCTCCCATTTCCTTATGTTCTCATCTCCCATTCCTTGCCCTCCATTATGCCCCCTCACCCCCAGTTTGCTCATGTAGATCTCATCTATTTCTCCTTCACAGGACTATCTATGTGTCCCTCTTAGGATCCTCCTTGTTAGTTAGTAAGTTTCTCTGGAGCTGTGGGTTGTAGTCTAGTTGTCCTTTGCTTTACATCTAGTATCCACTTATGAGTAAGTGCATACCATGTTTGTCCTTCCGAGTTTGGGTTACCTCATTCAGGATGATGTTTTCTAGTTCCATCCATTTGCCTGCAAATTTTATGGTATCATTGTTTTTTACTGCGGAGTAGTAATCAATTGTGTATATGTGCCACATTTTCTTTATCCATTCTTTGGTTGAGGGGCATCTAGGTTGTTTCCAGGTCCTTGCTGTTATGAATAATGCTGCTCTGAACACAGTTGAGCATTGTCCTTGTGGTTTGATTGAATCCTGTATAATAAAGCAACATCTGGAGGCATCACGATCCCTGACCTCAAGCTCTACTATAGAGCTATAGTAATAAAAACAGCTTGGTACTGGCATAAAAACTGACATGTGGACCAATGGAATTGAATTGAAGACCCTAACATTAATCCACACACCTATGAACATCTGATTTTCAACGAAGAAGCCAAAACTGTACCATGGAAAAAAGAAAGCATCTTCAACAAATGGTGCTAGCATAACTGGATGTCAACATGTAGAGGATTGCAAATAGATCCATATCTATCGCCATGCACAAAACTCAAGTCCAAGTGGATTAAAGACCTCAGCATAAATCCAGTTACACTGAACTTGATAGAAGAGAAAGTAGGAAGTAATCTTGAACGCATTGGCACAGGAGATCACTTCCTAAATATAACACCAGTAGCACAGACACTGAGAGCAACAATTAATAAATGGGACCTCCTGAAACTGAGAAGCTTTTGTAGAGCAAAGGACACAGTCAATAAGACAAAAGGACAGCCTACAGAATGGGAAAAGATCGTCACCAACCCTACATCTGACAGAGGGCTGATCTCCAAAATATATAAAGAACTCAAAAAGCTAGACATCAAAATACTGAACAATCCAATTAAAAAATGGGCTACAGAGCTTAACAGAGAATTCTCAACAGAAGAATCTCAAATGGCTGAAAGACACTTAAGGAATTGCTCAACATCCTTAGTCATCAGGGAAATGCAAATCAAAATGACTCTGAGATACCATCTTAACAACAGAATGGCTAAGATCAAAAACACTGAAGACAGCTTATGTTGGAGTGGATGTGGAGCAAGGGAAACACTCCTCCACTGTTGGTGGGAGTGCAAACTTGTACAGCCACTTTGGAAATCGGTGTGGCGGTTTCTCAGAAAATTGGGAATCAATCTTCCTCAAGACCCAGCTATAACAATCTTGGGCATAGACCCAAAGGATTCTCAATCATAGCATAAGGACACTTGCTCAACTATGTTCATAGCAGCATTATTTGTAATAGCCAGAACTTGGAAACAACCTAGATGCCCCTCAATCAAAGAATGAATAAAGAAAATATGGTACATATACACAATGGAATATTATTCAGCTGTTAAAAAAAAACAATGACCTCATAAAATTTACAGGCAAATGGATAGAACTAGAAAAAATCATTTTGAGTGAGGTAACCCAGACCCAGAAAGACAAACGTGGTATGTACTCACTCATAAGTGGATATTAGGAATAAAATATAGGATAACTAACCTACAATCCACAGTCCCAGAGAGGCTAGATGACAAGGTGGGTCCAAAGAGGGAAATAGATTTCCCAGGAAAGGGGAATTAGAAGAGATCTCCTTGTAAACTGGGGGCAGGGAAGGTGGTTGGAAGAATGGGAACTTAAGGGAGTGGGTTGGATGAGCTGGGTACAGGAGGTGGGTAGGAAGCAGGACAGAGGAGAGAGTAACGAAAGAGATGTTTTGATGCGGGGAGGGCATGTTGGGGTTAGTAAGAAACGTGGCACCAGGGAAACCCCCTGGAATCTACAAGGATGACTCCAGCCAAGACTCCTAGCAATAGTGGAGAGGGTGCCTGAACTGGCCATCTACTGTAATCAGATTGGTGACTACCCTAATCGTCATTAGAGACACCCTATCCAGTAACTGATGGAAGCAGATGCTGAGATCCACAGCCAAGCACTGGGCTGAACTCTGAGAGTCTTGCTGAAGAAAGGGAGGAGGGATTGTATGATCCAGGGAGGTCATGAAGAGGAACCCACAGAGACATCTGACCTGAGCTGGTGGGAGCTCATAGACTCTGGACCAATAGTTAGGGAGCCCACATGGGACCCACCCAGGCCCTCTGCACATGTGTGACAGTTCTGTAGCTTGTTCTCTTTGTAAGGCTCCTAGCAGTGAGATCAAGACCTGTCCCTGGTGCTTAGCTGGCTTTTGGGATCCTGCTCCCCATGCTGGATGACCTTGACCAGCCTTGATGCAAGGGGAAGAGCTTGGTCCTGCTGCAATTTGATATGCTATCATGCTTTGCTCAAGCCCATGAGAGGCCTGCCACTTTCTGGATGGAGATGGAGGAGGAGTGGAAGGGAAGGGGGAATAGACAGGAAGCAGGGTGGGGGCATCTGGGAAGTGAGGTGGGGGGAACCCGTGGTCAGTTTATAAAATTAATGAAAATAATGTTATTAAAATAAAATAAAACATAGAGTGATATCTTTTCATTATGATGGGCAACCAAGAGCAAAAGAGATACCCTTTTTTTGTGTTGGGGAATGCTGGGGCTTCTCTGGCCAATAACTCAACTTTACAGAGGCATCCTATGACTTACACTGAGATTTTTGTTGAATAACTTTGTCTTCTGGGAGAAGGATTTTCTACCTAGGCAAAGTACCTCAGTTCAAACTCCCAAACTCAGTCTTAAAAAAGAAATATATTTTGTAATTAGTTTACAAACTAGTGTTTGTAAACTCCTATCTCCATAGGGTTTTTCATACGTCTTTAGTTTTGGCTGACCTAACTCCCATCTTACTGCTCTCCTCCCTGCTTAAACCCTTAAGCCCCAATACTTCCTATCTCTTTTCTCATCATGTTTCACACCTTCCAATTATATTCTTTAATTGGGTTGTAAGGTTTCCAAGGGGTTTTTCATACATTCTTCGTCCCTCCATCCTCTTTGTTTCTTACATCTCATCTGCTCCCTGTTTTAACCTTTCTGCCCCCAGAACCCTCCTCTTAATTTTTGTTTTTTTCTATATTCTATTCCCTTTCCCTTAATGCACTATAGCAAATGGCCCCTTTCTATTTTACTAGCTTCCAAATGTACTCCAAATAAAACACAGAAAACAAAAGATTTAAAAAGGCAGGCTAAATGTACCAGGATGAACATGCATCATTTGTCTCTCTGAGCCATGCTATATAATTTTTTCCAGTCATTATCTGTGCTGGCTAATTTTCTGTCAACTTGACACAGGCTATAGTAATCAGAGAGGAGGTAGCCTCAATTAAGAAAATGCCTACATAAGATTGGGCTGTAGGCAAGCCTGTAGAGCATTTTATTAATTAGTGATTGATGCGAGAGATCCTAGCCCATTGTGGGTAGGACCACCCCTGGGCTGGTGGTCTTGGGTTCTATAAGAAAATAGGCTGAGCAAGCCATGGGGAGCAAGGCAGTAAGCAGCACCCCTCCATGGCTTCTGCATCAGCTCCTGCCTCCAGATTCCTGCTCTGTTTGAGTTCCTCTCCTGATGTCCTTCAGTGATAGACTATGGATGTGGAAGCATAAGCCAAATAAACCCTTTCTTCTACCAGCTTGCTTTTGGGCATGTTGTTTCATCATAGCAATAGTAACCCAAACTAAGACATTATCCATACCATCCAAATCAGAAAAACCTATATCTTGATTTGACCCATTCTGTGGTTGATCAGGGGACTCTTATCTGCAGGGTCCAGACTCATCAGTGGGCATTTTCATCTCACTCATGTGGGCTCCAGATACCAAGAATATCCATTTCTCAGTGAAAGAAACACTACCATTTATTTCTTCTGATTTCTCTCTAGACAGTAATTACATAAATTTTGCAATATCCAAAGAAAGTACCTACCAGAGGACATGCAGTAAGTATCTGGATGCTTGTTACCCCATTCATAGGACCTAATATATTAAGTAGTTCAGTTATTATGATTTAATGATTGACTCCTTATGGAAAAACTGCAGTGCCAGGAATATTATTTGCCCATGAATGCTGACTTTATTTGACAAGTTCCTTTAGATTGAGGGTCATGTGAGGATTTGGCACACAGCACATCTTTAAGTATAGAAAATATCTCTAATTAATTAACTAATAGAGAGGATAATGAAATTTTTCTTGCATTATATATTTTTCAGATAAAAAATACTTCCAAAATATTACAGAAACTGCACTTCATCCTGACTTACAGTCCTAACATTTTAAATAACATTGTATAAAATTCACACTCAGTGACAGAGCAAATAGTGATGGTTGCTATGGCAATGGCATCTGTGCCTATGAGCAGAGAAAATAATCCCTTTTGGGCAAGGAATTTATGAGTATATCCAGCCACATGACAAGAGCACTTTCACTGTTTTTTTTTCTTTAGAGCAATTTATATATTTAGACTGATGAGCCTTTGTATATGTAAATTCTTCCTAAGAAGAGAAAATATATGACAAAATTTTTAGTATTTCTTGTGTGATTGCAACTTGAACTTAATCCTCACTGATAAGAAGTTTAATGTCATTTATAATATTTATTATAATGAGAGATAAGTAGCTTTACCATAGTAAATATATATACATATATACAGAGAGAGAAAGAGAGGGGGGGCGCAACATCTTGGACAAGAATTGCTAATATTATATTTTCAAGAGCCAGAGGTGGGTGGCCAGAAGGAGATCCAAAACAACAGCTAGAAATAAATTCTGACTTTAAATAGCAACTATTAAAACAAAGCCTCCCAAACAGATTTGAACTGATAGACAAGGGTAACTGAATCTATTTATTTTAAACAGTAAAGTTAAAATCACGAAGAAGGCTGCACCTAAAACCTATTTATAATAAGCACATAGTAAAAGTACTGAGCTGGCTTATAGGGTGCAAAAAAAAAAAACCCTTAAAACACATGATAGGATGCTTACTTGTGATGAAATGGTGGGGCACAGGCAGCGTGGATTGAATTTGGCATGGATAAGATTGTGAGTAGCAGCTACAGTCTGAGGAGCCAAGAAGAGGGCTACTGTGCTTCAGTTCCGATCTCTGCACTTTCTCTCTGGCTTTTATCAAAGGGCCAGTATTGGTGGGAGTTAATTTCAAGTTGCAGCTTCAACCTTTAATGATCCTATTCCTTTTCCTTTTTAAATAATATGCTACTGGCAGATACATCCATTGCTAATGATGGAAGGATCCTCCTCTGTTTTCCTTGGAGGCAGCATTTCTAGTAGTGAGCTCAAAATTTTCCTGGATGAGAAGACTGCAAGCTTCTATGCCTGAAAACTTTCACCCAATTTTTACTGCTGCTTCCAACACATTTCTGCTTACGTTATGACATTTAGTTTGCAAAAAAGAAAAGGTTTTATTAACCTAATATTGCAGATATAAAAACTGAGGCTTAAAATTATTGAAGGTCACAGCTGTCATGGCCAGCTTGTTGTATGTAGCTGAAGGGTTGAGTCTTTCACTGTAAGTTCACACTGTTGTCAAGTTTGCAACCCCCATACAAGACAAATCATATTAGTATTTCATATTGTTGTGCAACAACACAACATTTGCATTCCAAGACGATAAAAAGCCTTGGGTCTCCACATCATATTCAGATCAGATTACTTAAACCACGGAGTAGCAGATAAATGTGGAATAAGCCAAGTGATGTTACATCACCAAGCCAGAAGCCTAGACACAGAGTGAGAACTTATCTGCTGTGGAATAATCCTTCTGTATAATGTGAATATGTATTAATAAAAAAGTTGATTAATAAAAAAGTTGATTGGCCTATAGCAAAGCAGAATAAGCCAAACTGAAAATGCTGGCTGAAGAAGGGCAGAGTCAGAGAGACCCGATCCCAGCTGCCCAGGAAGTAAGACATGCTAGAGGACAGGTAAAGCCACAAGCCACATGGCAATACATAGATTAATAGAAATGGGTTAATTTAAATGTAAGAGCTAGTTAGTAATAAGACTTAGCTATTGATCAAGCATTTGTAATTAGCATAAGCCTCTGTGTGTTTATTTGGGACCAGGCAGTCAAGAGAGGTAAACTCTGTTTCTCCTTCTCCCTCTTTTCACTTTAATCTATTTCTAGTAGAAAGAAAATTAAATAAAACATGTGTTAGTTTTCTAAACTTCTATCCAGGCCCCTTCTAAAGAAACTTGGCTAACTCAAACAATTGCTCTTAGATCACAGGTCTTCTTGTTTTAAGCAATAGGTTACTCTTGGTTGTTATATAATGTTATGAACTATGCAATTGCTTCATGGAAAATTAATTTTCACTTAATAGCACTGAAGGTTTTTTTTTAAAGATGCTTTAGACTGTTCAATTTGTTTATTAAATCATTAACCCCAATTAATAAATAGTGGTTTTAGATATTTAAAAATATTTAAATTTCCAGAATATTGACATTTATTATTTTGAAAGCAAGTAAAAGTCTCTAGTAGCCAGACCAATAAAACAATATACTAAAATTATCAAAAGGTTTATGCTTTCAAATATGCCTGTTCAAACTGTCACTCTGTGTTATGAGCTGCAAGTCTTTTGTCTCGCTTGATCAGGAAATGAATGTGACTTCATAATTTGTATTCAACTATGAACAGCTGCTCATTAATAAAAATTGTTAAAGTATAAGTTTTATCAGTTGGTCTAAAATTGAAGAAAATAAAAAGAGGCACCCTTCAATGAAAAGCCAGAAATTGAGTGAGGTGATCTGGAAGTGCAGAGCTGGTCAACCTCTGAACGAGTGTCAGTGCACCAGGTTCAGCCACAGCTGAAGAATTTAAACAATGAAGACCCTCCCAGGGGGAGCCTGAATAAAATGAGGAGGAGGCTGATCAGAAGCTTTAACATGGGCAAATGTTTTATGCACAGAACGGACAGGATGAACTAGACCCCAGGGCAAAAAGCAATCCAGAAAAAGTCATTCATGTAGAGCTAGGATCAGAAACAGTTACGATCTATGAGTGTTTTCTGATGGTAATTTTAGTGGACTGTTTTATTGCCCTTTCTACTCAGAATTTAAAAATCTCCTTTGTTCTTCCTACTTTACACATCTGCTCATCTCCTTCTGCATCCCCCCTCCCCCCAGGTTTTGGACAGCAGACAAGACTTGAAGTTGCACACTTCAAGAAGTGGTCTCTAAATGAGGGATCCTGAAGTGTTGACTTGTGGGATCACCAACAAGATTTAAAATATTCTCTTTTCTCTTATAGGTATTTTAAAAGTAAGCTCAGTTTGCAATCTTTAGTTTGGTTGTTGTCTTGGCTAGGGTTCTCATTGCCATGATGAAACACTATGACCAAAGGAACCTGGGGAGGAAAAAGCTTATTGGGCTTACTCTTTCAAATCACTGTTCATCAATGAAGGAAACCAGGACAGGAACTCAAACAGGGAAGGAACCAGAGGCAGAAGCTGATGCAGAGGCCATGGAGGAGTGCTGCTTACTGCAACCTCCATGAGGCTTGATCGACCTGCTTTCTTACAGAAGTTAGAGCCACCAGGACAGAGGTGGCCCCAGGCACAACTGGTTGAGCCTTTCCACATGTGTAGTAGGACAGGCCCACAGGGTCCAGGAAATTGACTCAGGCCAGTTGCCAAGGTATGCAAATAATGTACTCCTTAAGAGCCAACCTGAATTCTGGTGTCTGTGTTGTTGATGCCATGCCTTCTCACTCCCTCCCCCAGGGAGCCATTAGAATTCAAGCAACATCTGGTGCTCAATGTGTGGCATGAACCCATGACCCTGAGATTAAGAGTCTCATGCTCTACCCACTGAGCTGGCCGGACGAACTGAAATGGCACTTGAACACGGGGCTTCTGTTACTTTGATTCTCCCAGTGCAGGTTCTGATGTCTCCCTCTCTTTACTAGCATTGCTTGACAGTGCCCGCAAGATGGTGTGTTTTGGGGAGAAGGCCCCTCAGTGTTGTGTTCTTTTGTTCCCTTTGGCAGGTAATCATTGGGACCCCCGCTTCTTTCCTTCTTTTGTGTTGTCTGTCATGTTTGTCTGCCCATCCCATTAGGAACGCACATTTTTTTTTTTCATTTCAGTTTGCCTGGCACCTCCACATAAGGATTGACCCCCTCAGGAGGTGGAACCAAGGCTCGGCTCCTAATCACTGTCCCTCATCTGGAGACACCATGTGGACAGAGGGTCATGGCCTAAAAAACCATGAAAGTCCCCCACTAAGCACAGGACATAATTTCCATCCCGTTGAAAAGATGGGCAATCTTTTCATCACCCCTACCACTTCCCTGTCAGATATCTCTACAATATCCAATGAGGAGGAGAACATAGCTGTCAATTTGGGCCCCACAAAATCTATCAAGGAGAATGTAGCTGTCAGTTTGGGTCCTGCCAAATCTGTCAAAGAGAAGGCAGCTGTCATTAAGTCATGTGTTGCTACCCCCTCTGCTCCACCACCACCACTGGCAGCTACCCCTCCGCCACAGTATTCTTGGGGTGATCTACCCCAATACTGGCCTGCCTCAGGAGGTGGCTACTCTTCCGGGGTGCCAGATGTCTTACAACCCTCACAGCCTGCACCACTGTCAGTCTGTAGGCCCGTAGAAGCCTTCCCACTCAATATGGGCCCTAATGCCGCTGACCAGCCCTAGATTCCCACCCCCATAGCTGATCTCCCCATCATCTAGAAGGCAGCCAGTGAGTCAGGCTCAGATTCCCCCTACTTTCAGCAGGTTCTTGCTCAATGGTCGATGCAGTTACAAATGTATTTCCATTGGTACCATTTGCTTAAAGCTGTGTTGGAGCCTACAGTCTTTCTCAGTTGGAGATCAGCCTATGATGATCAGGCAGAACCCCAGGCCTGGACAAACATCTTGCTTAACATCCCAGTGACCTATGATATGCTCACAGGGCATGGGGAATATGTCCATCCTGTGCAGTAGGCACAGATTGTTTTGAATGCCTATTTTCAGTAGGTCTCAGACCTGGCCCTTAAGGCCCTACAAGGGGCTCAGTTCAGCCTACAAGCACTGGGCATCTCTGTCAAGGAACAAGCCTCTGCCCCTGGTGAGATGGAGAGATCCTATCTCCCTCCAATGGCAGCTGCCAGCCCCCTGCTAACCCATAGAAGAGGGTATGCTTGTGTTTTTCCTCAGAGTGCCACTATGCCAAAATGGGTCTCAGCAAGAGATGTGCATTTGGCCATAGGTCAGACTGCTTCCACCAAGGAGAAAATCACCCAGGATGGGTAATGTATGTACTCCCCTTTCTTGCTCTCATTGCCTCTCTAAAGGCTGAAGATTTGTGGAGCCTTGATTTTCCTCATTTTGTATAATACATTTTGAGATGAGGAATATTAGTTTGGCAGGCCGGGAGCTATCTAAATATATTAAGGGCCCATGGTCAGCTAAGTTTCTATATTATCCATTACAGCTAACACATGAAATTTTCCAATTAAGTCAGACAAGAGCACAGGTTATGGCCTTTGACTCTTTATTTTTTGAAAAGGTTTGGCATGATATAAAGAGGCTGTTTGATCCCTCCTGGATTTCACTTATGTGTTGATTGGCCGGGTGGTACTTTTGCTCTTTCTCCTTTTTAAGTGTCTCCTACAGCACATCCAACAACAACAGGCAGGCACTAAGGTGACTCTATAGGTGCTAATGGCTCTTAGACATCCAATTCATAGCCCTCCACAGGAGGTTGTGGATGCCTGACTTTCTGAAATTCAAAAGGCTACTGCCGGACACTCCCAACCCAGGGTGACTCCCCAGGGATGGATGCTCTTTAAGGGCTGGTAGTCAAAGACGGTTAAGAGCTTGTTTGGCAAGCCAACCTAAGACAGGCACAGTCCAGTTGCTGAGCTGCCCCCTCCTCACCCCCAGGCGGAGTCAACAAGGCCGGAGCAAAGAACTCCGACTCCTGCTGAGTGCCCATGTAGTAAAATAAAAGGGTGGATATGTAGTAGAACAGGCCCAAAGGGTCAAGGAAATTGGCTCAGACCAGTTGCCAAGTCATGCACATAACATACTCCTTAAGAGCCAACCTGGAGTTTGCCTGTGGGCCTAGCAACAGGAACTGTTAGAGTTCCTGATCACTGTCAGAATTCCTGATCATGCCCAGCCAATGAGGGATGACCACACATACTGGGTGCTGGGAGGAGGGTATATAAGGCCTTCCGTGTTATTGAATAAATGTGTTTGTTATTTGCTTCAATGGACTCTAGGTGTCTGTGTTGTTGATGCCGCACCTTCTCACCCCCTCGCTCAGGGATCCGTTAGAATCCAAGCAACACACATGGATCACTAATAAAGAGAATGCCCCCACAAGCTTGCCTACAGTCCTATCTTATGAAGGCATTTTTTTTCTCAATGAAATTGAGGCTCCCTCTCTAATGACTCTAGCTCATGTCAAGTTGATATAAAACTTGCCAGCCAGTACATTTGCTTTCCTTTTGTTGTATGTTGTGAAACAAGTATGCAGGCACCAGGATTTCTACAGAAGTATGTACCTCCTTCCTTTTAGTCAGAAGTGGTGAATTTAAAAAGGAGGAGGAGGAGGAGGAGGAGGAGGAGGAGGAGGAGGAGGAGGAGAAGAAGAAGAAGAAGAAGAAGAAGAAGAAGAAGAAGAAGAAGAAGAAGAAGAATCACAAAAAGGAAGAAATTATCATGAGGCATAATAAGTAATGTGTTTGTAACAAAGATATAAGTAATCAATTTAAAAAAATAAAGCAGCCAGGCACACCTTTAATCACAGCACTTGGAAGGCAGAGGCAGGATCTCTGAGTTAGAGGCCAGCCTGCTGATCTACAGGGACACAGGGAAACTTTATCTAAAAGAAAATCTAAAGAAAAAAAAAAGCTCATGTCAGAATTATTGGACTTTGGAAATACAAAAATTATAAATTATTGGAATTTGGACAATAAAAGAGATTAAGTTAGAATACCTGTTTAGGGGACTGCAGGGGATTTCTTTGACGTAGGGAAGTATCAAATGGCTATAATCTATTAGTGCTTGATATGTGCCAAACAGCTGTGAAATATTATTTTAAGATATGTTACATTTGTTTATGCTGTGGAACATTTGTTTTAATGATGCAATGATGTGTTGCATTCTTTTATGTTGCATTTGTTTAACTCTGTGAAGATGTGTTACTTTGCCTGTCTAAAACACCTGATTGGTCTAATAAAGAACAGAATGGCCAATAGCAATAATAGTAAGGCAGGAGAAAGGACAAGAGGGGCTGGCAGGCAGAGAGAATAAATAGAAGGAGAAAAAGAGGGATTGAGAAGCAAGAGAGATCAAGGAGAGAGAAAAGAAGGGGCCAGTCACCCAGCCACACAGTCAGCCATGGAGTAAGACTGAAATTGAGATTACAGAAGTAAGAAAGGGAAAAAGCCCAGATGTAGTGGGTAGCCAGCCATTCCAGCTTTGACCTGGAAGTTCCAACCCCCATTGAGGCTTCAGTAACTGTCACGCCTGCAAGGCGGGGCCAAGAGAGGACCCTGAAGACCCGAGATCCGGATGTGCCGCCTCTCTTGGTTCTTGGACCATGGACGGTGGAGGTAGACCCAGCAGAGTTCTCCAGAGAACACCGCCAGACTGCGACACATCTTCCCCAGACCCTGCAACCTACCTATCCCTTCATTTGTAAGTTACACCACTAAATAAACCTCCCTTTTAACTACGTGGCCTTAATAATTTCACCAATACCCAGAGGCAAAAGGTAGATGGGATCATTTAAGTTAAGAAAAGCTGGCTAGAAATAAGCCAAGCTAAGGCCGGGCCTTTATAAGTAAGAAAAAGGTCTCTGTGTGTGATTTATTTGGGAGCTGGGTGGCGAGCCACCAAAAGAGTAAAGAGAAAAAAAACAAAAAACAAAAAACAAACAAACAAAAAACCAACCAAACAAACAAAAAACCCAACAACACCAGACTTCACTAAATGCTTTGTGAACAGTAAGTTCAGTTACGAGGAAATAAAAAGATTAAACAATATATTCATGTTTACCTAGAACCAGAGTAAGAATCCTAAATTCACTGTCTTCCTAATTGCAGGGTAAGCATACTAAGTATGCTTACAGCTTAAGGTAAGCTGTCTTGGATTGGTGGTATACATCAGTCATCCCAGAATACCATGGAGCCTGAGGCAGGAGGGGCTTAAGTTTGAGAACGGCAAGATTCTTTTTCAAAGGTAAAGAAAATAAAACACAATAAATTACTAATAAAAATGTGGAGCAGACTCAGGGAGGAGGAGGAGATGGAAAGCGAGAAGTTAAATGGATAGATAATGAATGAATCATGGTGGGAGAACAAGGCGGTTGTCACTTTTAAAAGGTATTTAAAGAAAATGGCTAGCTGAGCAGCAATTTGAAAAAACTGTTTTCAGCTTTTGGATATACCATACACACACACACACACACACACACACACACACACACACACACACACACCAGCCACTTTCCAATAGTAGCTTCTTATGGAATCCTAGTCCAATACAGCAATAAGCTCTAGCTCAGTGGTTCTCAACTTTCTTAATGCTAGGATCCTTTAATACAGTTCCTCATGTTGTGGTGACCCCAACCATAAAATTATTTTTGTTGCTACTTCATAACTGTAATTTTGCTACTATTTAGACCCTAGACTCTAGGGGAACAAAGGTCTACGGGAGGTGGAAGAAAAATCTGTGTGTGGGGGGGAAGCATGTGTTCAAGGTACGAAGTATCCTTAGGTGAAAACATTTTTTATGAGACATAGTAACGAATATGTACAATAAAAAGTAAAAACAAAACAACAAAAACAAACACACAACAGAAAACTATCTGATTCCAAGATAAAACCACAAGAAAGACAGGAGCTTGGTAAAATGTCTAGCCCTGGATGCAGGCCAGGATATAATGAGGGACTTAGAGGAAATACTCCTTTATCTCCAGTTAAAAACTGAATTAAGATTTAAGCCGGGCAGGCTAAATCCTGGAAGAGACTCGTAAATGTCTCAGGTGCTGCAATAATTGGGGGTCTGTCCTAGTCACGTCCAAGTCATTCTGAGACAGAAGCTCCTCTAATGTTTACTAATCTAGATGCAGCTTCCCGTTGGCCCCATCTGGAGGATAAGTTTTACGGTTGGAACAGAAAGGGGCTTGGTTATGGGCGAGACACTCATCTAT
>CABHPP010096696.1:0-12503 GCA_902168425.1 Peromyscus attwateri | reverse complement strand
TTTTTTTTTTAACAAGAACCTTAAATCTAATCTCCTTTGCTTAGCCCTTTTCCTAACCCTTGACAACAACTTGTTACCAACCCCCCTAGACAATGAAAATTATCCCAGACCCAAAACCCATTAAAAGACCAAAAAGCCACCCATCCCACACCACCTCTTTGGGAATGTGGGAGTCATATTCTTAAAATTGCTTCCTGCTGGGTATGGGCGAAGGTATCTTTATCCTGAAAAGAAAAAAATTTAGGTTAATTGCCAAATTCTAGGAAAGGTAACTGTATCCTTCATTATCCAGTCTGTGTATAATGCCAAAGTCCAGGATTTATCTCAAGTCCTTATTCAAGTAGTCTTTGAGACTGGATCATCTCAGCTAGCGCTCTCAAAATTGCTCTGAGCACTCTGTAGTTCAAAGCTGATCTGTAGATGATGTTTGTCAGCTTAGTGATGTTATTATTGTCCACGTGGAATTGTTGTTGTTGTGGGGCCCCATCTTCTTCCTGGAGACTTCAGTTGATGTTAGGCCTGGCTGTGATTTCCTGCAGAAAACTGATAAGAGACTCAAACACAAAGACATATATATGCAGCTAATTGAAGCCTATTTTCTAGAATTAGTTAGTACTCTATATGACCATTCATATCTTAACAAAGTTTAAAATGTATATATATCTGTATATATATATATATAAATCTTGTAAATTTTGATATAAAATTCATACTTTAAGAAAAGTTTAAAGAATCAGAATAAAATCAAAGAGTTGAGATTAGTAATAGAATAGTCCCTTGATTAATTTGGCTTTTCTCCTGTCCCATAGCAGAAGATGGCTCTTTTCTTCTGGCATGATACAGGGAGTTTGCATTTTCCTTTTAACAACATGCTTGAGTTTAAAGAAGGAGAGAGCTATTCTCCAACTCCAAAGTCAGCTTTAAATTTTAATTGAACTGGGACGATTAGAAAACCAATAGTGTTAGATCTTTAGAGAAGAACAGAAACAAACATTTAGGAAGACTTACAAAATTTTTTAGATGATATACCAATAGGCCATTTTAATCTGTTTCCTGGGATAGATGGTTTGTCCTTTTTCTTCAGTTGTCTCATTTGTCCAGTGTTCTTCAGATTCCTTAGCCTTCATTCTCCTAAAAGACAAAAACAAAAACCTTTCCCCAAGACTAATTTTGGGGTTGTTCCTTTTTGGCAAGTTATTATCTGATTAAATGAAAAGTCATGTGTTACTGGTATAAGTTAGTTTAAATTGGATGTTCATGTTGGTTGATGAACTATCACCTCCTCTAATTAAGAGGTCTCTCTTGTTCAAATCGAACCTTTATCAATTCTGATGGTACCCACAGCTTATCTTCTCCTGTAGAAACAAAAGCAAAACCTCGTCCCCAACATAACACATATCCTGGTTTCCATTCTGAGGTCAGCACATCCTTAAAGTATATAGGCTGATTTAATTCTGTAGTTTTTTTTCTATTATCCAATGTCTCTCTGCAGCTGTTGTTCCTTTCTCATTGGCATTGAGAAAATTCAAAGTTAATAGAGCATTATGCAGTCTATTTCAGGGGTTTTTTGTTACCCCTTTCTGTTTATTTAGCATATCCTTTAGAGTTCTGTTTGATCTTTCTATAACTGTAGGATTATGTGGTATACCTGTAAGATGCTTTATATTGTAATAAGCAAAAAACTGTTTCATTTTAACAGAGACATATGATGGAGCATTGTCAGTTTTGATTTGTGCAGGTATACCCATAATGGCCATAACTTCTAGCAAATGAGTGATTACAGAATCAGCTTTTTCAGAAGTCAAAGCAGTTGCCCATTGAAATCCTGAATAACTATCGATGGTATGGTGTACATGTTTCAATTTTCCAAATTCTGCAAAGTGAATCACGTCCATCTGCCAGATTTCATTCCTCTGAGTACCCTTTGGGTTACATCCTGCTGGTAATGGCATTTGATTGTAGAAGGAACAAGTAGGACATTTCTTTACTATTTCTTTGGCTTGTTGCCAGGCTATGGAAAAATCCTTTTTTAAACCTTTACTATTGACATGATGTTTTTTATGAAATTCTGAGGCCTCCAGCACATTTCCTATCAATAATTTATCAATCTCATTATTGCCTTGTATAGAGGGCCTGGCAGATCACTATGGGATCGAATGTGAGTTATATATGAAGGATGACTCCTTTTCCTGATGGTATCTTGTAATTGAATAAATAGTGAAGTTAATTCTGAAGCATCTGGGATAAATTCTGCAGTCTCAATATGTAATACCACTCTTTCAGCATATTGAGAGTCAGTTACTATGTTGAGAGGTTCTGAAAAATCCATTAATACCAACAGAATAGCATACAATTTTGATTTTTGAACTGAATTATAAGGACTTTGAACCACTTTACTTAAATTTTCTGATTTGTAACCTGCCTTTCCTTGTTTGTTGGCATCTGTATAAAATGTACGAACTTCAGATATGGGTTTTTCCCATACAATTCGAGGCAAGATCCAATCAGCTCTCTTTATAAGATCAATTCTATTGCTTTTGGGATATTTGCTGTTAATTTCTCCCAAAAATTACTGCAAGCTCGTTGCCAAGGTTCACTTTCTGTCCATAATTTTTCAATGTCCTCCTTAGTTAAAGGTATGACAATTTCTGCTGGGTCTATTCCTGCTAATTGATGAAGTCTCAATTTTCCTTTCAAAATCAAGTCAGAGATTTTTTCCACATAAGTTTTAAATTTTTTATTTGGTTTATTTTGTAAAAATATCCATTCCAATATAATATCTTCCCTCTGTATTAATATTCCTGTAGGAGAATGCCTAGAAGGTAAAATAACCAAAATGCAATCCAGCTTTGGATCAATACGATCCACGTGCCCTTCATGTACTTTCTTTTCTACCAAGGCCAATTCTTTCTCAGCTTCAGGTGATAATTTTCTCGGACTATTTAAGTCCTTGTCACCTTCTAAGGTTTTGAACAAATTATTCAGTTCATCATTTTTTACCCCAACAATAGTTCATAGATGAGAAATGTCTCCAAATAATCTTTGAAAGTCAATGAGAGTCTATAGTCGATCTCTCCTAATTTGCACCTTTTGGGGTCTAATTTTTTGTAGCTCTATTTTATATCCTAAATAATTAATAGAATCTCCTCTTTGTATCTTTTCAGGAGCAATTTGTAATCCCCAGCAAGGCAAAAGTTTCTTTACTTCTTCAAACATTCTTTCTAAAGTATCTGCATTTGAGTCAGCTAGTAAAAAGTAAGGGTATTGAAAAGAAACAGTCTTTTAAATCAACAACTGTAAGAGGACATCCTTTAGGTAACAGAGTAGGCAAAGGAATCCCGGACTGTAGAGAGCCCATTGAATGAATTACTTTGTTAATTGCTCTAAGGTCTATTACCATTCTCCATTTACCATATTTCTTTTTAATAACAAATACAGGAGAATTCCAAGGGCAAGTTGATTCTTTAATACGCTGAGCATTTCACTGCTCTTCTACCAGCTCTTCTAAAGCCTGGAGTTTCTCTGTTGTTAAAGGCCATTGCTGAACCCATACAGGCTTGTCTGTTAATCATTTTAAAGGTAGAGCTGTTGGTGTCTTTGGAAGATCATCAGTTGTTGTGCCCTGTTCGTGTATAATATGGATGGCTGGTAACCACTCATTAGAATAATATCTTCTAATATTTCTCTCAGAAACATGTGTTAGTTTATGATTTGTTTCTGAGATCGGAGGGATGTTAATCTGAGTATTCCATTGTTGCAACAGGTCTCGACCCCACAGGTTCATAGCTATGTTAGCCACATATGGTTTTAATTTTCCTCTCTGTCCTTCTGGACCTATACATTTGAGCCATCTTGCACTCTGTTTCACTTGAGACAATGTCCCAATTCTTAACAGTTGAACGTTTACCTCCTGAAGAGGCCAAGTTAGATGCCAAAATTCTCGTGCAATTATGGCAATGTCCGCACCTGTGTCTACCAGACCAGACAACAAAACACCATTTATTTTTATTGTTTATTTTGGTCTTTGTTCATTAATAGAAGTTTGTCTAAAAGTTTTCTTTATGTTATTTCCTGAATTTTCTATTCTCTCTGTTTCATCATCCTGACCAGCATGATTTATTCCAATAGGCATTTGGTTATTTAATTGCTCTGAGTAGGGGTTTCCTCTGTGACTGCAGGAAAGGTTTGAACTGGATTTGCTGTGGGGGCCTGCATGAGGCCCCTCTGGGAGTTTCCCAAAGACTGAGGCAAAGGATTACCTTGCATGTCCCTTGTTGATCTACATTCATTGGTCCCGTGTTTCCCCTTACCATACCTTCTGCATACTCCAGAAGGAAGGGGCATTATGTTGCCATTGTTCCTTGAAGAAACATTGTTTCTATGAATGACCTGTTTACAGTCCCTTTTCAAATGTCCTTGCTTTCCACATCCAAAACACCTAACATTCCTCAAACCTTTTGAAATGGCTTCTCCTACCCACATATCATCATGGTCATGAGCCTCAACATTAACCGTGTCTCTAATCCAATCTTCCAAGGGTGCAGATCTTGCCTTTAATGGCCTGATTATTCTTTTGCATGCTGCATTCACATTCTCAAAGGCCAAAGATTCAATTATCATCTGACTAGCTTCTGAATCCGGGACCATTCTCTTTACTGCTGAAGCCAGTCTTTGTAAAAAATCTGTGAACGATTCTTTTGGGCCTTGTACAACCTTTGTAAAAGACTCCGCTTTTTTTCCTGGTTCCTCAACTCTGTGTTTCTGTGTCACAAGAAGAAATATACCATTGGGTTTAAGAAGCACAGGGTCTCCCTCTGGTCCTGACAGGGACAGGGACAGGACATGGCAGAGGTCACTCCTTGGGTGACCTTTGTTCTGTCAGGCCAAGGGTTCCTGATTAGGATTTCTTCTCAAAGAGTGTTCTAGAGGACTGGACCATAAAGAGAGAAACGGGGAAAGAAATGGAAGAACCACATTGAGAGGGAAGAGGTGGGGCAGAGTCAGGGACACAGACCTTGTCTTCAGCTGAAGTGATCCTGGGAGGTGCTGTCTCCTGCCAGGAATCTCAGCTTCAAGGAAGGACAACAAAGCTGACGCAAAGCAGCAGGGCGTGGGAGCCATGCTGGAGCTGAAGCTCTTCTCCACAGACAGAGAGAATTGCAGATCCTTACAACCCCATCGTGCACGGTGCTGTCTCTTGGTGGTCCATTCTCAGGGGCTCCTACTCATAGGAGAGTGGACCATTTCCTGTGAGTTGTTGGTCTGACCAACAGGTAGGGTGGAGGCAGGAACAGTCCAGCCTGTCTCTCTCTGGGGCTGAGCTGAATGATGAGTGTCTGATCCAGACTGGAGAGAAACACTGGACTGGAAGTCTTGTCCAAGCAGGATCTTGCTTTATTACATCAGGAGTGAACTTATATAGGTTGGGGTGATGGGGGGATATGGGGTGAGGATAGTGGGCTAATGAGGTGATGCCATTTCAGCAGTTACTAGACAGATTCTAGGTCAGGTAGTGCTGAGTCACTCATATGCAGAAGTTATGTCCCAGGACAGGTCGTCAAACAGGAGCTAGGCTTGGGTAGTTACACTGGACCTCATACCCGGGACTTGTGGGGCCCAACAATAGAAAGAGAGAATTGCAGTTCCTTTCAACCCCATCGTGCACAGGTGTGTCCCTTGGTGGTCCCTTGGGAGGGTCTCCTACTCACAGGAGAGGGGACCATTTCCTGGGAGTGTTGGGAAGAAGGAAGCACAGAGACTGGCTGGGTCTCCTAGGGAGGACAAGAGCCTGAGAGGGGACACAGGGCTTTTAGTTGGGGCATCAAAGGAGATGATGACACAGAGGGACAGAGGCTCAACAACAAGTTCTCCCTGAACAGGAATTGGTGTGGGCAGGGAGTGTCTTTGTTTGCTCTCTTTTGCTGTGATAAAGACCATAACCAAAAACAGCTTGGGGAGCAAAGGGTTTATTTGGCTCATATATCTCAAGTCACAGTCTATTGAGGGACACTGAGGCAGGAGCTGAAGCAGAGACCACAGGGGAGTGCTGCTTATTGGCTTGCTCCTCATGGCTTACTCAGCCTACTTATACAATCCAGGACCACATGCTCTGGGGTGGCACCACCCACAGAGACCTGGGTCCTCCCTCCCACATCAACTGTAAGTCAAGAAGATGCCCCCACACACTGGCCTATAGGACAATCTTATGGAGGCATTTTCTCAGTTGACATTTCCTGTTCCCAAATGAACCTAGTTTGTGTCAAGTTGACAAAAACAAAACAAACTACAACAACAAAGAACTGACCAATACAAGGAGGAGAAGCATAAGTGATCCCATTCTAAGTTCATCACCATTGGCCTCTGTAGTCTGAAGACACAGTTCACAGCTGGGTGTGGGTAAATCTTCACATAAAAACAACCTGGGGCATTAAACATTGTCCTTGGCTACTAGCAATGCTCTAGACCACTCATTCATTCACCCACAGGTGTCTGAACCTGGTCCAGGCAGTGGCTTCAGTGAAGATCAATCTAGTCCTCTCCTCACAAAGCCAGAGTTCTAGGAGACAGGAAGACAGGACAGGATGGACATCTAGAGGGGGAGGTCAGAGTTTGGGAAAAGCCATGGTGGGAACAGCAGGGAAAGGTCAAAAGTGAAGACCCAGGGTCAGGTCTTCCCTGAGAAGGTCAGGGAAGGTATCCCCCAACTTACATACACCCCAAAACTTCTGAGTGTGAGCAGGGATCCAAAGATAGTGAGGGGTGAGCTATATAGATATCTAAGGAGAGAGCTCCATTCAGAACAAATTATAAGACCAAAGGCTCTGAGGGGATAGAGGCCATGCTGCAGACTTCAACCTAGTAGCATGCAAATGCACACAGATACACACACACACACACACACACACACACACACACACACACACACACATATATGCACACACACACACACACACACACACCAAAGCAGAGTGATGAACATACCTGCTTAGAACCTGCAGCCCATCTTTCTAACAAATATAAAGGCCCTGATGTTAATTGCTGTCTTAGTTAGGATTTCTATTGCTGTGAAGAGACATCATGACCTTGGCAATTCTTATCAAGAAAAAGCACTTAATCGGGGTGGTTTACATTTTCAGGGGTTTAGTCAATTATCATCATGGTGGGACACAGTGAATGCAAGCACACATAGTGCCGGAGAAGTAGACTAGTGTCCTACATCATGACTTGTAGACAACAGGATGTGGTCTGAGATACTGGGCATGGTTTGAGTATATATGAGACTCCCCAAAAGCCTGTCTCTACAGTGACACACTTCCTCCAACAATGCCACACCTACTCCAACAAAGCCACGCCTCCTAATACTGCCATTCCCTGTGAGCTTATGGGGACCAACTACACTCAAACTGCCACAATGGGTTTCTCTTTTTTCACTGATAGTTTCACTGTTAGCAGACCTCTCCCACTGCTGCCCTGCTCCTTACTAATCAATGCCACTGATGTTGCCGAAGGGAAGAACATGCTTCTATTTGTCCACAGTCAGAGAGAGATGTGTATGCTTTTTACTGGTACAAAGGGAAAGTTCTAGACATCAGACAAGAAATTGCACATTATTAAAAACCACTCGTTCAATTAATCCAGGACCTGCACACAATGGGAGAGAAACAATATTCTGTAATACATGCTGCTGCAGAATGTCATCCAGGAGGACATACTACACACACGGATCTACAGACACCTGTGCAATTCCATGTACACCATGAAGAATGACTATCTGTGGCCTCTGGATGCTGGGTGGGATTAATTCCACCTCACACATAAGACTGACAGCTTGGACACTGTCCAATTCCTCCTTGCATTGTGCTCCCATGTTGGGGTTTGAGCATTTAGTGTTGTGGTGGCTAAAAAACTCAATTTTATGCTAGGCATCCATCTTAGTACCCACTAGCCATTTGTCTCTGACTGCAGTCCCTGGAAAATAAGTTCCTGGAAACCCTGTCTCAGTGCCCCCCCCCCCCCCCGAAATGTATAGCTGTGACCATCTGCTTGTTATGACTAAATGACTTAACTTGACAGAACATACCGCTGTTTGCTTTCTTGAGTAGATACTGAAGGTCTTTTTCTTGTTTTTATCATTAAAATTCCTTCCCTGACCTCCCTTCTCATGGCAGCTCTAGTTTGTCTCAGAGATTGTTGTCCTTCTAGCAGGTAAGGAATAAATATTTTAATCATGATTAGACTTTTTCCAGGTGCCACAGACTCCAGACACTTAGGAGACAAACTGCAAAGATCAGAACTCCCACGAGAATCTATCCAGTGAGAGCAGGACCTGTGGAATGGTAACTCAAAAGGGAGACTATCTTCAGCCACACCCTTGGGGTTCCGCCACCAGCATGGCCCTCAGAAAGATCCTGTGGGAGTCAAGAAGAACCTCTCTGGGAGATCTATAGCTTCATCACAGTGAGGTGAGAATCGGGAAAGTCTGTCTCCTGACCTCTGTTGCAGATTCAACTCCAGGTGACCATGGAGAGCTTGTATCCAGGGCTAGAATTTGACTTCCTGTTAGAGATGACAGGAAACAAGGCTTTACTGACTGTCCAAGACCCATAGAGTGTGGAACCAGCTGTACACTGCCAAGGCATCTGCAGTTAGGTAGGTCACCCAGGCATCTCCTTCTCCTGAGCCTCATTGGACAGGTGCGAGGATATAAGCCAACTCTTCTGATGGGTTTAGGAGACTTCACAGGAAGTTCATGTTTATGGTCATGATATGGCCATAAACTTATGAAATCACAGCAGCACAAGACCTGTGTAAGCCTGGCCCATCAACAGCACACTATGAAGCAGATAGGGGCTCAAGAGGCCACACTCCTTCCTCAGAACCCATTGGCAATTAGTGGCCACCAAGGGATGGGAAATTATTTTCTTTAGTGCTTAATTTCCTATACTATAGGAACTGCACAGGTGTCTCTTGATCAGTGCGTGTGGAAATTAACCACCTCACCATCCGTGCTCATGTAAGAAACCCTAAATAACACAGTGTTGAACACACAGACAAAGATGGATGCCCAGTGAGATGGTTTGCCTACTAAAAGCACTTACTGCACAGGCCTGATGACCTGAGATTAACCTCCAGATTAACCTTCATGTAAGGATGGAAAGAGAGGACCAACTCCTGAAAGTTACCATCTGACCTCTGCGTACTGTGGTGTACACCCACACTCATTCACACACACACACACACACACACACACACACACACACACACACACACTAAATTACATATGCACACATGAAACATGTAAGAGCAAAGCATTTTAGGAAGAAGAGTTCAGCAGAACTGGGAAGTGATGAGAGAGTAATGGGGTTGTGTGTGACCAAGATACATTTATATATATATGTGTGTGTGTGTATGTGGGCTTGTGTCAAATAATGAACTTTAAATGTGTTTTAGAGCAAGTGGCTGCAATTCTCTTCACTCTATGAAGAAAAAGAAAGATAGTTAGGACACAAAATGGACACTCTCAACTCTTCATTTCAAATCTTGAAAAAGAAAAAAAAAGAATAGAGAACTAGTTTACCTCCTTAGGCTTTCTGAGAAGCAAAAGGACACAAAGTTTTTAAAAAATTTTTTTGAGGACATAAAATATTTTAAAAGATTTTCATATGTGGAAAATCAATTTGCTTTTAAATTCTAGAAGAATTTCATATAAAGTGCTAAAGTTGATTTTGTTATGAGTATTGAACTTTACTTTAGTCAGATTTAGTATGTGTGCTGGATAATTCTGTGTCAACTTGACACAGGCTAGAGTCATGTGAGAAGAGGCAACACCAGTTGAGAAAATGCCTCCATAAGATCTGGCTGTACATCTCAACAAATGATGCTGGCATACCTGGATGTTCACATGCAGAAGAATGGAAATAGATCTATATCTATCTCCCTGCACAAAACTGAAATCCAAGTAGATCAAAGACCTGAACATAAATCCAGTGACACTGAACTTAATAGAAGACATAGTGGGAAGTAGCCTTGAATGCATTGGCACAGGAGACAACACCCTGAATATAACACAGGTAGCACAGATACTGAGATCAACAATTAATAAATGGGACATCCTGAAAGTGAAAAGCTTCTGTAAGGCAAAACACATGGTCAATAAGACAAAACAACAGCCTACAGAATGTGAAAAGATCTTCACCAACCCAACGTCTGACAGAGTGCTGATCTCCAAAATATATAAAGAACTCAAGAAACTAGACATCAAAATACCAAATAATCCAATTTAAAAATGGGGTACAGGGCTGGAGAGATGGCTCAGCCATTAAAGGCTAGGCTCACAACCAAAAATAAAAATGGGGTACAGATCTAAACAGAGAATTCTCAACAGAAGTATCTCAAATGGTCAAGAAACACTTAAGGAAATGTTCAACATCCTTAGCCATCAGGGAAATGCAAATCAAAACAACTCTGAGATATCATCTTACACCTCTCAGAATGGCTAAAATCAAAAACACTGATTACAGTCCGTATTGGAGAAGATGTGGACTAAGGGGAACACTCCTCCACTGCTGGTAGGAGTGCAAACTTGCACAGCCACTTTGGAAATCAGTATGAGGGTTTCTCAGAAAAATGGGAATCAATCTACCTCAAGACATAGCTATACCAGTTTTGGACATATACCCAGAGGAAGCTCAATCATCACACCACACTTGCTCAACTATGTTCATAGAAGTGTTTTTTTGTGATAGCCATAACCTGGAAACTGCCTTGATGCACCCGAACCAAGGAATGGATAAAGAAAATGTGGTACTTTTACACAACGAAGTACTCAACAGTAATAAAGAATGACATCATGAAATTTGCAGGCAAATGGATGGAACTAGAAAAAAATCATCCTGAGTGAGGTATCCCAGACCCTGAAAGACAAACATGGTATGGACTCACTCATAAGTGGATATTAGATGTAAAGCACAGGATAACCGGGCTACAATCCACAGCCCCAGAGAAGCTAGGTAACAAAAAGGACCATAAGAGGGACACATGGATTTCGCTGGAAAGGGGAAATACATGAGATCTCCTGGGTAAACTGGGAGTGGGGGAGGTGGGAAAGAAGGAAAGGGATGGAGGGATGGGAGCATGAGTGATCATACTGGTACCTGGGATGGGATGGAGGGGGAGAGTAATGAAAGATATATCTTGATAAAGGGGCCATATGGGGGGGGTTATAGAGAAACATAGTGCAAGGGAAACTCACAGGAATCCACAAGGATGACCCCAGCTAAGACACTCGCAATTGTGGAGAGGGGGCCTGAACTGGCCTTCTCCTGTAATCAGAGTGGTGACTACCCTAGCTGTCATCAGAGAGCCTGCATCCAGTAAATGATGGAAGGAGACACAGAGATCCACAGTCAAGGGCTGGGCCAAGCTCCAGGAGTCCAGTTGAGGAGAGGGAGGAGGGATTGTATGAGCAGGGGAGGTCAAGATCATGATGAGGAAACCCACAGAGACAACTGAAACAAGCTGGTGGGAGCTCACAGGCTCTGGACCAACAGCTAGGGGGCCTTCATGGGACCAGCCTAGGCCCTCTGCATGTGGATGACAGTTGTGTAGCTCTGTCTGTTTGTGGGGCCTCTAGCAGTAGGATCAGGTGTTTCTGGTGCTTCAGCTGGCTTTTTGGAACATATTCCCCATGCTAGGATGCCTTGTGAAGCCTTGATGCAAGGGGAGGGACTAAGTCCTGCCTCAACTTGATATGTCATGCTTTATTGACTCCCATGGGAGGCCTGTCCATTTCTGAATGGAGGAGGAGGGGATGGATGGGAGGGAGGATGGGAGGTGGGGGGGAGGGAATGGGAAGTGAGGAAGGAGGGGAAACTTTGGTTGGAATGTAAAATAAATGAAAAAAAATTAACAACAACAACAAAAAGATTGGGCTGTAGGCAAGCCTGAAAAGCATTTTCTTAATTAGTGCTTGATGGGGGAGGGAACATCCCATTGTGGGTGGAGCCATGCCTGGGCTGGTGGTACTGAGTTCTATAAGAAAGTAGCCTGAGTAAGCCATGAGGAGCAATCCAGTAAGCAGCACTCCTCCAGGGCCTCTGCATCAACTCCTGCCTACAGATTCCTGCCCTGTTTGAGTTCTTGTCCTGACTTCCTTCAATGATGAACAGTGATATGGAAGGGTAAGGTAAATATACCCTTTCTTCCCCCAAATTCCTTTTAATCATGTTGTTTCATCACAACAATAGTAACCTTAAGACAGTAAGTTTTGAATTAAAACTACAAACTGAAATGACAACCTATAGAACAGAAAAACATATTTGTAAGTCATCTATACGGTACAGCTTTTGTGTTCAGAATAAATAACTGCTACAACTCTGGAAAAAAAGTGATCCCTAGTCATCAGGGAAATGTAAATTAAATCTACTGTGAGATACTAGCTCATCCCAGGTAGATTGACTATAATCAAAATAACTGACAACAAATGTTGCAGAGGATGTGGAGAA
>CABHPP010096694.1:0-10781 GCA_902168425.1 Peromyscus attwateri | reverse complement strand
AGGCCTGATGCATGTGACTGCAGCAGAGGGGAGGCCTGATGCATGTGACTGCAGCAGAGTGGAGGCCTGATGCATGTGACTGCAGTAAACTAGAGGCCTGACGCATGTGACTGCAGCAAAGTGAAATTCAGATCTAGTGAGGCAAACTTGGGAAGAGACACCAGGGAGGATTAATTGTCCTCACTGCAGACCCTTGGGCACATTTGCACCACATTCAATCTGATGTCACACAATGCCCTCTGCTCGTTAGTTTTAATCATCGTCTTGACAGGACCTAGAATCACCTGGGAAGGCAGTCTTTACCAGGAATTATGTAGACCAGGTTGGCCCGCATGCATGGCTTTTCTTAATCAACGTGAGAAGGTGTGAGAGGGAAGAAAGCTAAGGGGACCAGAAGCAGCAAGCAGGTGGCATGGATGCATTGGCACCTTTCTGCTCTTGAATGTGTATGTGATGTGACAAGTCCCTGCCTTGACTTCCCCAGAATGACAGACCCTAACCTGTGATAGTACACCAAACTCTTTCCCTCTTATTGGCTTCTGGCCAGGGAATTTGTCACAGCGACAGAAGTGAAGCCAGAATCCAAGCATTCAGTCCCTTCTGCTGGAACTCCAAACCCTGCATGCTTTCTCTTCTCTCTGGCAGCCTAGCTTTGCTGCAGTTATCAGCATTCCTTGCCTCCTCCTCCTCCATTCAGGTCTTACTGCCTGGATAGTCATTCATTACACCCTTATCTGATCCCTCTATCACTTAATTCGATGGTTCATCAATTTCTGAAACTTGAAGTTCCTCCACACACCATGCTTTTCCAATGCCATGCAGGCCAGTTTTCTCTTTCTAAAGCATAGAAATGTGGACCTCAGATACCAGACTCCAGGGACGAGTTTTTTACAAGCCTAGCAGTAGAGAGAGGATTTGGGTTGATATATCAGGATTCCCAGCAGTTTATTGGGGCGTGGAGGAGATTTCCCTCTTTCCAAATATTATGGTACCAACTGCCTATGAAGGATATTGGTCAAGAGAATGGGCAATGGGCTCCAGCCTGACCTTATTTGGAAGGAAGCTGTGCTACTGGGCTTGTGATTGGAAAGTTCTTGGTAAACTGTTGTTAGGAATGCTTCATTCTTCTCACTTTCCTTTTCCAGTTTTTAAATTATGAAGAGTCCTTGCTTCTAAGAACCCCTTGAATAGGAAAGTGGCCCCTGTGTATTTGAACCTTTTTTGTAAAGAATGTTGGGTAAGATATATATGCATTTAGGATTGGTGTCAGGTGGGAGTCTCGTCTCCCCACATCTAAAGCTGCACAGGCACCAGACTCTAGACTCCATGCAGAAGCTCTCTCCTCCTGTGGGTTTAGAATTCCACACCTGGGGCTGAACACAGCACTGGCACTCTCTCCCTTGGATGTGCAAGGAATCTGAGTTAGGATTCTGAAGTTTGTGTTCCACAAATCTGTTAGTAATTTCCGGAGAAAGGATATGACAAACAGAATTAGGGACTTTGTGGGTGTTCAAGTGTGAGCTTTAGTCAAAGCCTGCTCTGTTGTGGAATATTATTTTAAGATGTGTTACATTTGTTTATGCTGTGGAACCTTTGATTTAATGATGGGAAGATGTGTTGCTGTCTTTTATGTTGTGTTTGTTTAACTCAATGAAACTTTGTTACTTTGCCTGCTAAAACACCTGATTTGTCTAATAAAGAGCTGAACAGCCAACAGCAATGCAAGAGAAAGGGTAGGCTGGGTAGGCAGAGAAAATAAAGAGAAGAAGAAATCTGGAAGAAGATAGAAGGAATGAGAAAAGAAGGAGTAGGGCATTCACAGGCTAGCCACCCAGCTTCACAATAAGCCATGGAGTAAAAAGTCATGAAAGGTACATAGAAATACAGAAAGGTAAAAGCACAGAGGAAAAGGATAGATGGGAGAATTGAAGTTAAGAAAAGCTGGCTGGAAACAAGCCAAGCTAAGACTAGGTATTTATAAGAAAGAAAGAAAAAACAAAACAAAACAAAACAAAAAACCTCTGTTAGAATTTATGTGGGACCTGGGTGGTGGGCTCCTCAAAACAGTCAAAGAGTTAAAAAACAAAAGCCACCACCACCACCACCACCACCACAACTGCTCTGCTCTGTCTATAGAGCCTCTGGGAAGTAACAGCATGCACTCACTTTTTAAACAGCATGTCTGTTCTGAGCCTACCTGCGCATTCTAAGTCTATATGAATGCTCTTGTCCTGTTTCTTCTTGTCTGCATCTGTGAAGACTGACCCGAAGAAGGAAAAACACTGTAGCTACATGAGTTCTGTTAGAGAGGAGACAAATGTGCCCTCCAGCCCACTCTGGTAATGAGGGACAAGGCCTATCAGAAGTGTCAGGCATCTGACCCCAAGACATACATCTGCCTCACAGAGAATCATAGCAGAAGAACATATCCCATTTCTAGAGTGGAAGGGAATCCAACAACTCCTCTGGGAGACGGACATACGGGCTTGGTCACCCCATATCTAGAGCTATGCAACATCCACTTTAGAGTCGGGCCCTTCTGAAATATGGAAAAGAAGATGCCTGTCCCTCAGTGACACTCTGGGAAGGAACCCTCACTGAGCATCACACCTCAATGACCCACAAACTACCCCTGCATTAACTCTTGATTCAGCCACTGAAACGATCTTCTAATCAAACAAACTAAAACAAGACATTTAGCAAAACTTCATCTACCCCTGGAATTCTGAAAAGTAAATGACTTGTGTACCTACTGTGGCTCTATTTTTAAATCAGTTTAGGTTTCCCTTATGCACTGTGTAAGTTGCTGTTCTTGCTTCTAATCTAAAATCACTTTTACAAACATCCATATATATGCATGTGAACATTATGGTTATATTATGCACTTCCTTACTGACTTTCTATGTGCACTTTCGTGTGCCTGCCTGTGAACCTCAGCGGGTGTGTGCAGAGGTCCAAGGACAACATGTAGAGTTAGTCCAGGAACTAAACTCAGATTATCAGTTTTAGGGGCAGGAGTCTTTACCTGCTTAGCCATCTTACCAGCCCTTAAACTGAAGTTGTAAACACAGTGCAGAGACTGTGTCTCTGGCTGATAGTCCCCACTCCATAGCTCTTTCTTCTGCTGCATCTGAAAGAAAAAAATATTAGGGAAGGTTCTTATTTCAGCTCACTCTAGCTGACATGTTAACATTTAAGAGTTAATTCTCAGCACAGGCAATTAATTCTCAGGCACATCTCTGAGTTCAAGTCTAGCCTGATCTATAAACCAGTTCCAGGACATCCTGAGCTACACAGCTACACAGAGAAACCCTGCCAAGAGAGAGAGAGAGAGAGAGAGAGAGAAAGAGAGAGAGAGAGACAGAGAGAGAGACAGAGACAGAGAGACAGAGAGACAGAGAGAGAGACAGAGAGAGACAGAGAGAGACAGAGAGAGAGACAGAGAGATCTAATTCTCAAAGGAGATTAAAGGAGAAAATAAATGAACTCTTGCTGTTGTAGTGGAATAGAGATTTACAGAAAGAGTTAAAGATTCCACTTTTAAAGGAGGTAACAGGCTTGCAGGGCACTCTCCACCAACCCTATCCCCTCCATTCCTGGGCACTCCTGGAACTGTGCCACACATCCAGGTTTCCTTTTTCCTCCAATCCCTCTGTGTCTGAAGCCTATATGTAGAAAAGCTGTTTGCTGGGACCCACAATGGACTTCAGTAGGTGATTTCCACTGTCCTTCCTGCTCTCCATTACACTCTCTCATCCTCATCCCCAGCCCTGTAGCAGCCTGGTTACAGTAGCCTGTCCCTCAGTCCTATTTCCTCACCTGGGGATCATGCCAAACTAGCTTTCTTTTTCTTTTGGACCCTCTCCCCTCCCCCAATTCCAGCTTATCCTGATTCCTTCCTGTCAGCCCCTAAAACCAGGAAGTACTTTGTACCTGGGACCCCAGTGGCTACATCTGGCAGGAACTCAGAGAGGGCAGTCACACCCTCCTTCCTGTCCTCCATTATGATCTCTCCACTCTCACCCTCAGATACATAACAACCTGCATACATGTCCCCTTTTTCCACCTCAGCTCCATTCACTGGAGACTCCAACTCTTGCTTCAGACCCAGGGTCCCCCTAGCCCATTCAAGCCTATCTCCCCAGGTTCTTCTTTGCCTTGGGTCAACCTACAGAAGAAGGCCCACTTTCTATCACACTTCTACTTCCCTGGGGACCCCATCACTTGATGTAGACAGGATCCCCTTGCCTATTTTCTGGAGCAACTCTAGGGCCTTTTACCTAGCCCACCTCTATTCCCGAGCTGTGGAGCACTGCCCTTCCCTTCACATTTAATTGTTTCTCCTTCTTCCTCCACATCCAGAGCTTCCTTCCATACCCACAATCTTCTCTCCTTTATCCTCAGCCTCTTTCCCTTCTTGCCACTTCCTGTATTGTCCATCTCAATTTTCCTGAAAAGAGGAAGCTAACAGAGACAGGTTTGACATGTGGCAGGATTCAGACAGCAAAGTGCACTTGCCACTGAGCCTGACCACCTGAGTTCAAGTCCTGGGACCTACATGGTGGGAGGAGAGAACGGACTCCAGCCATATGTGCGCGCGCGCACACACACACACACACACACACACACACACACACACACATACATACACGCACGCACGCACGTGCATGTGCACGTGCACATGCACAATCACACACAAAATGTTAAAGAAAAAAGAAATAATTTTGGGGGCTTATGACATGGTTCTTAACTGATCTAGGAACCAAAAGTCAAAAACCCTGTCAAGTCCACAGAGACAGTGACAATCCAAAGCAGGTATAAGGTTGGCAGTCTTGTAGGGATCAAGATGCTACCTTCTAAACTTGGATACTTGTCTCTTCTGTCTTACAGTATATGAGTCTCACCTAACACCAAGCATTCCTCTTTGTCCTGTTCTATAACACATTTGCTCATGCAGACAGAAAAGATTACAGATATGCAGTAAAGACAGATTCAGATGGAAAAAAACCTCTAAATGGGTCACAGTGTGTTTAAAAAATATGCATTGAGTATTTTGCATCAATGTTCACGAGGGAGATAGGTCTGTAATTCTTTTTCTTTGTTGCATCTTTGTGTGGTTTGAGTATCAGGTTAACTGTAGCCTCATAGAAAGAGATTGGCAATGTTGTTTCTGTTTCTATTGTGTGGAACGATTTGAGGAGTATTGATATTAGTTCTTCTTTGAAATTCTGCACTATTCTGGTCCTTGGCTTTTTTTGGCTGGGAGACTTTTAATGACTGCTTCTATTTCCTTAGGGGTTATTGGTCTATTTAAATTGTTTATCTGGTCTTGATTTTATTTGGGTGTATGGTACCTCTCCAGAAAATTGTCCATTTCTTTTAGATTTTCCAATTTTGTGGAGTACAGGTTTTTGAAGTATGACCTGATGATTCTCTGAATTTCCTCATTGTCAGGTGTTATGTCTCTCTTTTCATTTCTGATTTTGTTAATTTGAATGTTCTCTCTCTGCCTTTTGGTTATTCTGGATAAGGGCTTGCCTATCTTGTTGATTTTCTCAGAGAACCAACTCTTTCTTTCATTGATTCTTTGTTTTTATTTATTTATTTATTTGTTTTTTATTTTACAATACCATTCAGTTCTACATATCAGCCACAGATTCCCTTGTTCTCCCCCCTCCCACCCCCTCCCCTTTCCCCCAGCCCACACCCCATTCCCACCTCCTCCAGGGCAAAGCCCCCCCACCCCCCCCAGGACTGAGATCAACCTGGTAGACTCAGTCCAGGCAGGGCCAGTCCCCTCCTCCCAGGCTGAGCCAAGCTACCCTGCATAAGCCCCAGGTTTCAAACAGCCAACTCATGCAATGAGCATAGGACCCGGTCCCACTGCCTGGATGCCTACTAAACAATTCAAGCCAATCAACTGTCTCACCCATTCAGAGGTCCTGATCCAGTTGGGGGCCCCTCAGCCATTGGTTCATGGTTCATGTGTTTCCATTCATTTGGCTATTTGTCCCTGTGCTTTATCCTTGGTCTCAACAATTCTCGCTCATATAGACCCTCCTCTTTCTCGCTATTTGGACTCCTGGAGCTCCACCTGGGGCCTAGCCATGGATCTCTGCTTCCAGATCCCTCAGTCATTGGATGGGGTTTCTAGCACGACAATTAGGGTGTTTGGCCATCCCATCACCAGAGTGGGTCAGTTCGGGCTGTCTCTCGACCATTGCCAGCAGCCTAATCAAAAAGTAAAAACGGGGTTGCATCATCCCCATGAACACATTGGTGTTTGTTTACAAAATTTGTAATTTCAAGGGAAGGGTCCTATTGAGTAAATGCAGACAGCTATCTCTGGGACCTGGGGTGTTAAGTCAGAAATAACTGATCTGTCCAATAACCTGGTTGTAATCCCACAATTCGGGAAGCTGAGGCAGGGGACCCACAAACTGAAGGTCATTCCTGGCTATGTAGCAAGATCCTGTCTACAAGAAAACTCAAATCAGAGAGACGGTAAATATAGGTAGGAACAAGGCCGGCCGTGAAGAGATGTTCCAGAAAGGTGTTGATGCCTCTTTACAGATGTCAGAAAATGGAAAGATCTCCCATGCTCATGGATAGGCAGGACTAACATAGTAAAAATGGCAATTTTACCAAAAGCAATCTGCAGATTCAATGCAATCCCCATCAAAATACCAACACAATTCTTCACAGACCTGGAAAGAATAATACTCAACTTCATATGGAAAAACAAAAAACCCAGGATGGCCAAAAGAATCCTGTACAATAAAACAACCTCTGGAGGCACCATGATCCCTGACTTCAAGCTCTACTATAGAGCTACAGTAATAAAAACAGCTTGGTACTGGCATAAAAACTGACATGTGGACCAATGGAATCGAACTGAAGACCCTGACATTAATCCGCACACCTATGAACATATAATTTTTGACAAAGAAGCCAAAAGTGTACAATGGAAAAAAGAAAGCATCTTCAACAAATGGTGCTGGCATAACTGGATATCAATGTGTAGAAGGCTGCAAATAGATTCATTGATTCTTTGTATTGTTCTCTTTGTTTGTATTTTATTGTTTTCAGCCCTCAATTTGATTACTTCTGGCATCTATTCCTCCTGGGTGAGTTTGCCTCTTTCTTTTTTTCTAGAGCTTTCAGGTGTGCTGTTAAGTTGCTAATGTGAGACTTCTCCAACTTATTTATGTGGGCATTTATTGCTATGAATTTTCCTCAGCACTGCTCTCATTGTGTCCCATACGTTTGGGTATGTTGTACATTCATTTTCATTGAATTCTAGGAAGTCTTTAATTTCTTTATTTCTTCCTTGACTCATTGGTGATTCAGTTTAGCATTTTCCAGTTTCCATGAGACTTTCTGTAATTTTTTTTTTGTTGATATCTAACTTTAAGTCATGGTGGTCTGATAAAATACAGGAAGTTATTCCTATTTTTTTTTTTTTGTATCTGTTGAGATTTGCTTTGTGACCAAGTATGTGGTAGATTTGGAGAAAGTTCCATAGGGTGCTGAGAAAAAGGTATATTTTTTTTTTTTGTGTGTTAGGATGGAATGTTCTGTAGATATCTATTAATTCCATTTGAGACATAACATCTGTTAGATCCCTTATTTCTCTGTTAAGTTCCCGTCTGGCAGACTTGAAGTCTCCCACTATTAGTGTGTGGAGTTTGACGTGAAATTTAAGATTTAGTATTGTTTCTTTTACATATATGAGTGCCCTTGTATTTGGGGCATAAATGTTCAGAATTGAGACTTCATCTTGGTGGATTTTTCCTGTGATGAATATGTAATGTCCTTGCCAATCTCTTTTGATTGATTTTAGTTTGAAGTCTATTTTGTTAGATATTAGGATAGCTACACTAGCTTGCTTAAGTCTATTTGGTTGGAAAGTCTTTTCCCAGCCTTTCACTCTGAAGTAGTGTCTATCTTTGAAGTTGAGGTATGTTTCTTGTAAGCGCAGAAAGATGAATCCTGTTTTCGTATCCATTCTGTTAGCATATGTCTTTTTATAGGTGAATTGAGTCCATTGTTATTAAGGGATATTAATGACCAGTGATTGTTCATTCCTGTTATCTTTTGGTGGTAGTATGTGTATTTCCCTTCTTTGGGAGTTACTTCTGTGGGGTTATCTATTGCCTGTGTTTTTGTGGGTGCATCTAACTTCCTTAGGTTGGAGTTTTCCTTCTTGTGCTTTCTGTAGGGCTGGATTTGTGGATAGGTATTGTTTAAATCTGGTTTTGTCTTGGAATATCCTGTACACTCCATCTATGGTGAGTGAAAATTTTGCTGGGCATAGTAGTCTGGGCTGGCATCCATGGTCTCTTAGTGTCTACATTACATCTGTCCAGGACCTTTTGGCTTTAAGTGTCTCCATTGAGAAATCTGGTGTTATTCTGATGGGTCTGGCTTTATAAGTCACTTGGTCTTTTCCTTTGCTTCTCTTAATATGCTTTCTTTATTCTGTATGTTTAGTGGTTTGATTATTATGTGGCAAGGGGACTTTTTTGGGGGGGGGGTCTAGTCTGTTTGGTGTCCTATAGGCTTTTGTATCATCATAGGTACTTCCTTCTTTAAGTTGGAAAAGTTTTCTTCTACGATTTTGTTGAATATATTTTCTGTGCCTTTGAGTTGGTATTCTTCTCCTTCTTCTATCCCTATTATTCTTAGGTTTGGTCTTTTCATGGTGTCCCAGATTTCCTGGATGTTTTGTGTTATGACTTTTTTGGCTTTAGTGTTTTCTTTGACTGATGAATCTATTTCCTCTATCATATCTTCAATGCCAAAGGTTCTCTCTTCCATCTCTTGCATTCTGTTGGTTATGCTTGCATCTGTAGTTCCTGTTCATTTACTCAGATTTTCTATTTCCAGCATTCCCTCAGTTTGTGTCTTCTTCATTGCTTCTATTTTCAGATCTTGAACTGTTTCTTTCACCTGTTTAATTGCTTTTTCTTGGTTTTCTTGGCTTTCTTTAAGGGATTTATTGATTTCTTTCATTTTTTGTTTATCTTTTCCTCAATTTCTTTAAGAGAATTTTTCATTTCCTCTTTAAAGGCCTCTATCATCTTCATACAGTTATTTTTAAGGTCACTTTCTTTTGCTTCTTCTATGTTGTGATGCTCAGGTCTTGCTGTTGAAGAACCACTAGGTTCTGGTGGTGCCATATTGGTCTTTATTTTGTTGTATGTATTTATGCACTGGTGTCTACCCATCTCTTCCTTCAATAGGTGCAAGAGGTTTCTGTGTCTGAAAGCTGTTCTTGGTCCAATCTGTGCTTGCTGTGTCTGTGTCTCAGGGGACCAATCTTGGTCCAGTCAGATCTATCAGATTCTGTGTCTCAGGAAGCTGCTCTCGGTGCAACCAGAGCTCTTGGTCCAATCAGAGCTGGAGGATTCTGTGTCCCTGGAAGCTGCTGAAATTGCAGGAGAATGGGTGGGTTTGAGGTAGGTAGTTGGTCTTGTAGTTTGTAGGGTCCAATAGTGGGTGTTGGTGGGGGAGGTATGCCTGCAGAAGTCTTCCCTGTAGGCTTGCAAGTGGTGAATAGCAGTTTACATAGAATCATGTATGACATGGAAGTAGAAACAAAACTGTATAGAGATTGAAAGAGAATACTGGGAACTTAGCAGGAAGGAAGGAGAGAGAAACAGGCATGTGGGGAATATGCCCAAGATACATTACAGTTGTATGAAAATGTCTTTGTGAAACTTGGTACCATGTACAATGAATACACACCAGTTTTTAAAAAGGGAGAATGGAGTCTTAAGGAATACTAATTTCAAGATCCCCATAGGAATATGTTTGCAAATTATAGTGATCATTAATATCTTTGGTTTATTAAAAAAGCAATTCCTATATTACGTGTTTACCACAATAGCAGAAGTACTCTTACTATAAATGAAAATGCCCATTCCAGAAGGGTTAGAATTTTCGCATTACATATTTAATGATGTATTTAAATTCTAAGTGGGAAATACACTGAACTCATGTTGCTGGTAAGTACTTCTATGCTCAGTACAGACATCACTAATAGTAATTTACCAAACCTTATTGAATGCTTCATGAATTGTGCATTGTAATTACAGGCTTGGACCATCGTTCTAAGATTTACCAATAGGCTTCTCAGGATTATGCTCAGATAGCAGCTCCCAACAACTGAAGTCAGCATTGAAGTTTAGTTAACTGTATCTATCACTACATAGTAACAAACTAGAATATATTATTTGTTTTTACATGAGTATATGTGTATGTAAATATGCCTATTTGCACGTGTATGTGTGTGTCTGTATATGTATGTGTGTATGTGGAGGCCAGAGGTTGATATCAGTTGCTTTCCCTCACTCTCTGCCTCTATGCATCAGGTCAGGGTCTCTCTGTTGAACCTAGAGCTCACTGACTGCAGTTCAAGCTAGCCAGCTTTCTCTAGAGATCCCTTGTCGCTGCACCCTCCCAAGGGTTGGCATTATAGGCAGGCCACCTTGCTCACCTGGGATCTGGGTGAGTGTTGGAAATCTAAGATTCTAGCCCTTGGGCTTACTAAACCATTTTTTTTCAGCCATAGACTCAATAGTTTTGACATTTTGGTTGTGAGCCTGGCCTTTAGCAGCTAAACTAGAATATTTCTGGAGATATATATTTAGATCACACAGTGTTCACAGCACACTTGTAGAATATTCCACATTTCACATATATCATGTACCTTAATACACACAATGCCCCTAAGAGGGAGATAGTGTAATTTTTATTGTACCAATAGTGACACTGAG
>CABHPP010096692.1:32410-51385 GCA_902168425.1 Peromyscus attwateri | reverse complement strand
ATATATATATATATATATATATATCCCTAAATATAACCTCCTACAATTCATAATCTCACAGGAAACTCCATATTATGTATGCCCTTATAGTCTTTCTGAGATTTCTATTATAATGTTCCCTTAGCCTAAGGTGAAGTAATATCTTGCAGATTTATGCAATGTGACTAGGTTCCACAAATTTTCATTTTGATTGGTCTCTCTCTGTTCTTCACAGAGAAGTTTCCTTCATAATGTTTGAAAGTACATGTATATGTAGGCATAGGAGAAACTGTTTAGTTTGATGATAGGGATTATGTGTCTATGAAAGTTGTAAATTTAAGTAGATTGTCTTTAAGAACAATGAAATTATTAGTACTCAGTAGTTCCAGTACTGGTATCCATTTCTTCAAGTTGAACAAGTCTTAAGTCCAATTAAAGTATTCTTAGTTCCTGCTAAAGTATGCATGCCACTGCTGCATTGTTAGGTCTGTTGTGCCATGCTGGTGGTAGTTGTGGTTCATAGGTGTAACATCTGATTGCTTTCTTTCTTTAAAAGTTTGCATGACAAAATCTGTTATCATAAGAGCTAGTCCTCAGTGGGGAGATATTCACGTCATTTTTAGCTCAGGGACCTAGGTTCTGTGTCTGAAGTTTATGTTGCCTTTAGCAATAGTGACTTGCTTTCTCCATCTGGGGGCCAATCACAGGCATTGAAATAGGCTGTTTGTTTTGGCAGTCTTTGGACAGACCTAAATACCAACCCAAATGAGGCTTCTTATATCTGTTTTTTTTTTTTTTTTTTTTTTTTTTTTTTTTTTGGTGGAAGCAGCATTGCCAGATCAGATGAGAATAGGTCATTTAAATATATGTATATTCCATGAATTAATATATATTTTATATGCACATGTATCTATCTACCTATCTATCTATCTATATATATATACAATAGTTTTTTGTTAAATAGTTGACAGTGTGATTCTTTATGTCTTTTCAGACCTCCCTATTGTTAGTTTGCCCTCCTTCTGTATTTATCTAACTTCTCCCTCCACAAAGAGATTGCCTTTTCTGATTTCCTTGATCAAAGCACTTATATTTGTCGTTTTATATGGAATATTTTGATTTCTGAAAGAGAAGACTATTTTCTGAGGTCCTTTGAATATTTATTGTTGTATTTGCAAAACACAAAACAATGAAACTAAGGGGCAGAGTGGGAATAAAGAAAAAGGCAAGCAAGAGAGGAGAAAGATTGAGTGAGAGAATGTAAATAAGGAAAGGAATGACATGCCAGGAGATGTGCAGGGGCATTAGACAGCATTACAGTCAGCAGTAATACAATAGAATGAATTATAATTTGGGAGGCGAGTGAAATAATCCTTAGTATATACTTACTTCATTAAGTAGTTATAATTGTGTTCTGCTTTATAATTTGTAAGACCTTCTTACATTACTTCAAAGTATATTAATTTCCCCAATTAACCGTTCGACAAACTCTAGGCAATGCAGAATGGCATTCCTGTAGAGCAGTAGAACACTGTTTTTACAAATCACTGATTTACATAGGAAAGAAAGTTAGAGATTGTAGCTGAAAGTTTTCCTGTGTCCCACCCGATCCACAGCTGTTCATACACCAGTAAACACACAGAGGCTTATATTAATTAAAACTGCTCAGCCATTAGCTCAGGATTACTACTGACTAGTTCTTACATTTATACTCAGCCCATTTCTGTTAATCTTTATGGAGCCATGTGTTCCATGACTTTACCTGTGTGCCATTACATGATGCTCCCTGGACAGAAGGCTGGCTTCTCTTACTCTGCCTTCCTCTTTCCAGAATTCTCCTCATCCACTTATCCCACCTATACTTCCTGCCTAGTGACTGGCCAATCAGCCTTTTATTTATCAATCAATCAGATCAACATATGTTCACAGCATACAGAATGACATTCCACAGCAAGAGATTTTAGGAAAATTGAATGAATGTAGATGAGGAATTTGACAAGGCTTGGTTAATATGTGAGAAGGAATATACAGGTGAACCATCAGTGTTTCTCTTATTCCATACATGTGTGTAGTTCACAGGGGGCACAGAACAGACACTTTCCCCTTTGTTGTTATTTCAGGTCTGTATCCAAAACTAAAATTATCATTAGAGGAGTATCTCAGAGGTAAATCAGTGATAGGGTGGAAGAAAAATTGTTATTTACATGTAGAGAGTAGCAGAGAGATTTTTGAATTCATATTGAATTAGTTAGGGTGGAAGAAAAATTGTTATTTACATGTAGAGAGTAGAAGAGAGATTTTAGAATTCATATTGAATTGGTTATTTTCGTTTAAAAAGTACAGGACTGGGTAGAGTGCTCAGTCATCCATGTGCTTGTCTTCCAGTTTTGAGCACCCATGGTTTACTTCTATTTTCCATATTAAAAAGAGGCATAGTGGTGTTTTCAAGTCTTCCTGGAACTTCAGGTTTAGGGACAGAGAGACCTTTGGATCTTGCTGGCCAGCTATACTAGATAACATGGTGAAATTCAGTCCAGTGTTAAATGTTATCTCAAAAGAGCAAGAGATAGTTAGACCTCTGCACTGAAACAGTGTTTGCTGGACATTACCGCACATTTGAACACATAAACTCTCAACAGCTGGGTCTACCTGCACAATTCTTGTGCTAGAACAAGCCTTCAAAATCTCAGCAAGTGAGGGGCTTATGTGTGGAACCCAAACACAAATCAGAGAAGCTAGTATCATTTGATTGACCTCAGGAGGAGTGAGAGTCAGTTTATTCAGAGACACTTGCCCTGAGAAGCTATTCATGCTCTAGTGGGTGGTCACCCATCCATGGACACACAGACCACACTGAATGGTATCAGCACACTTCCGGAGAGTCTGTTTCAAGACCACCTCCATGATATGCAAAAAATACAGGAACACAGAATGAGCTAGACTTTTCTATCTGAGGTATAAATAAAAACACATATTTTCTAATGGTAACTTTCTCTTTTACTTCATCTTGAAAAATCTCTTTTTGAAATTCATCTGTCTCCACAGCTACATTCTTTACATACAGCTACCTACTTCTCTTTACATACATACAACTCTCTCCTGGACCCCCACATCTCTACACACAGACACATCACTTGTTTTTACATAGCTCCACATCTCTCTTCTATACACATTACTTCCCTCTACTCTCTTAAATTCCTTCACATACTACTACATCATTCACTCACTCTTTAATCTCTTCTTATTGACTAAGCTCTCCTCAAAAGCAACCTTTTCCTATGATCCACTTTACTGTGCTGTTACGTATGTTAATGCAGTTATTTTGCTTTGTCTGTGATGTTCTTTGGAATCAAAAACTGTGTTATCCTTTTATTTTCACCATCTTGTGGCTCTCATGCTCCCCTAGTTAATTTTTTCCAACTAAATTTCTCTTGTGTTAACTCTGAAAGGAAAATATAGGGTCAGAAGTGATGGTCAATTCACATAAAGAAGAGCCAATGCAAGAGAGCATTTTATGCAAATAGAAACTTTGGAGTGAGACACTCATTATAGGAGTTTCTCTCACATTGGCTCAGGAGCTCTAGCATAGCTGAGGTTTTCCTGTGGTCCTGCCTGACTCCCGAGGCCACAGGGCTGCTGGGACCCAAGTAAACACACAGAGGCTTTATAGTAATTAAAAGTACTCGGCCATTAGCTCAGGCCTACCACTGACTAACTCTTACACTTAAATTAGCCCATAATTCTTATTTATGTTTAGCCATGTGGCTTGGTACCTTTTCTCAGTTCTGAACTTCCTGCCTAGCCATCAGCCAATCAACTTTTTATTAACAATGAGAGCAACATGTCTTCACAATAAATGGAAAGCTAATTCCACAGCAACAAACAATTGAATCAAAGTTGCATGAGGCAGCACACATTGCATAGGAAATATGTATATGATTGCTTGACTGTACAGTGCTTTGTGGAGTAGATGCTCAGTCATAAATAGTACAAGGATATAATGAAACATCTCTAAGGTGAAGCTATGTTGGCAGGGCATATCTGTAGGTGAAATTACAGTATAGTATCTTTTTATCTTTCATATGTTATGTCGGGCATTGTGGTTTTGTGGATACGTAGTCAGCTCTGGGTCTGGCCCATCTGAGGCATAACTCTCAGTGGACAGCTGCAGAGGAAACATGGTTACTATTACTGATAATGAGAGATATGTCCCAGTGTCAGTTGGCAGGGGTGAGACTGCAGGTGTAAGCTGTGGATTGAAGCAAAAAAGGGATATGAGGCTGGGATTTTGTATTGACATCTCACATAAGGAGCAAATTGGATAAAAAAAGAGAAATGATGGTGTTGGATTCTTGGTTTGTTTGTGTGAGATAATGGGAAGACAGCACAGATTATAGCAATAATATAGAACAGTGCCCAGGATCCCCAAAACTGGAACCCATGGGAAGAATAATGTGTTAAATAGGAAGCACATGATCTATAAAAACAAAAAAGTTACCACATGAGTACTGCCTTTGATACAATGGAAAATCTATGAGACAGCATTTAGGCACAGGTATTATTTAGGATCAAATGTGTGATACAATGATAATCAAAGATAATTTAACATAGAAAATTCTAGTTTTATAAATGAACTTTAAAGAAGAAAATGAGACTCTCTCACAAGCTGGCTTGTGTTGCTGTGCCTCAAGGTGGCACACAAGATCAGTCTTAGGGCTGTGGAAGCATAGAAACTGAGAAATATAACTATTTATTCCCCTTTGAGACATAGAATGCATAAACTGTTGTAGAACAAAGCGTATCATTCTTTGGAGTGGTTCATCTGAGCCATCAGGGATACTTGTGTAGTCAGAAGATTTTCCTGTGTCCTGTCGGTTCTGCAGCCTCTCAGACTCAAGATAACACACAGAGGCTTATAGTAATTAAAAATGCTCAGTCATTAGCTCGGGCCTACCACTGACTAACTCTTACACTTAAACTCAGCCCATTTCTGTTAATGTATATGTCACCACGTGTTCTGTGGCTTTACCTGTGTGCCATTACATGCTCTTCCCTGGATGGCAGGCTAGTGTCTCCTGAATCAGCCTTCCTCTTCCCAGAATTCTCCTTATCTGCTTATTCTGCCTATACTACCTGCCTGACTACTGGCCAATCAGCATTTTATTAAACCAGTGTACAAAACATTATCACAAGCATTTCCCCTTTTCTGTTTAATTAAAAAGGAAACTCTTAACTTTAACATAGTAAAATTATACATAACAAAACAGTTATCGAGGAAGAATTATAGTTACAATATATAGTCTATATTTTTTTAAAATTAAAGAAAATTATCTATCCTATATTTGTGAGTCTAAAGTTTCATATCTATTCATCTCTTATCATAACCAAGGAAAATCATAATTATAACTATCTAGTTTTCAACTACATCAAAGACCTCAGAAGGATACAATATTATCTAAGTAAACAGGAAGTGCATTGTAAACAACTTTCAAAAATCTAGAATGACAGAGACAGCTGGCTGCCTGGACAGTCATCCAAAGTTCCTCTGTAAAGTTGAGGCATCCATTTTCAGCTCATAGGCCTAGTCTCTCAGTCATTTTTTTCTATATCCTGTAGAATGTCTGGCAGTTTCTTCTGTGATGTAGGAACCTGAAGGACCATTTCACCTTGCAAAATACAGTGCTCACCTTTCTATAGGTCCTGTATGTCTAGTCCATACAACATTTTGTCAAACAGTCCAGGCAAGAACAGTTTCTTGTCTAATATTTCCTGAGTTTTAAGTAGAGAAATGTATAAGAAAAAAAGTTAGAATAACAAGTATTTTAGATTTCTCTACAGATTTCTGTTATCTGGAACGGATATGAGGAGCTGAAAATTTGCTTAGGAAATACAGAAAACAGTATCCCTTTAAGTAATTAAAGAGTTGTGTGTCTAGAGTATATGGGGTATCTTAGCACACAAGTGAGCTGTTAGGCAAATGATAAATAAGTATCCAAGAAATTATAGCTCATTCTGAGAAACAATATTTCAAGTGACACTGGTTAAAAAATTTAGCAGAATTCCATGTTAGAACTCAGTATCCTCCTACTTGTTTCTGTTTTCTCCTAAGACATAAATAAGAGCTAACATGAAAAAGAATTTTAATAGCTAATAATGCAATGATTGTCTTCTGGAGACACAAATATTGTATGTCTCCATTATGTATCCTATATTCTTGGTACTGTTACTTAGAATTATGACCCTTTAATACACTTAGGGTAAATAATATCCAATCCAACTACAAACATTCTGATCTGCTGTTTCATCTTCCTACCAACCATGCACATGTATTTAGCATTACTTTTTATTTGTATCCAAATCTATTGATTCACAAGACAAATATTTACCTGACCTTGCCTTCACCTTAGTTTATATCTACTTCTTATGCCAGTAAATCTATAAACTGATCTGACAGCAGTCAATATTAGTTGGATTTTTTAAATAGCAGCTTTGCTGTGAAGTAATAATTCAGTATTTTATAGTTTCTGCCTCAAAGAAATAAAAATACAGTGTAACTCACCAAAAAAAAAACAGTTTCTTGCCCAAATGGCTATTTTTTGCCAAGAAGAAGATAAACTCCATATAGAGTGTCTTTGATACCCATATTTCTGTCTGAAGCAAATCGGTGCTGCCAGGAGCCGACGTGTCTCGTTGTCCAGAAAGTCTAAGTTTTTAAAACATTTTAAATATTTTAAATGCCATATTCTGTAGGTCTTTGAAGTGTTTGAAGATTACCTACCTAATTGAAATATATCTATGTATACCTAGAAAACTTCACTAACATGACTATAAGTTTGATTATCATAGATGACTAATTATTAATCTGTATTTCTCAACTATACACTACAATTTCAAATGAGTTGCACAAACCAAATACTTTAAAGAAGAGTAGAACTATACATAGAGTATAACAAAATTAACTTGAAATTTATATCAATAAATTAAAATACATAGCAATGTAAAACATTTCAAACAAGTTGTTGCTCTTTAAAAGTAGATTCAATAATCTACCCTTTCATCTTATCATATCTATGTCCTATATTTTATATCATATCCTCCTTTATTTTTTAAAAAGAGATTGAGTATGACCAATACCAATTTGTAACCAACAACCTAAACAAAGACAAACATCCATAATCCATTTTTTGCGGGAATGTGGGCATAGTTTTCTAAGCTACTTCCTGCTGATAGAGGGCACTGGTAATCTTATGGGGACACAAAGAAAATTTTAGGATTATGGCCAAATCCTGACTGGAGTAGTCTGTGATGCTGTATTCTCTGAGTCAGTTGCCTTGAAGTTGATTTTGGATGTTGGATGATCTGGGCCATAGTGTCACTGGAGACTTTTCAAGAGGTCTTAGCTGATCAAACCTGATGTGTCATACTATGGAACAAATCCATAGCCTCTTGCTTCCTGTGGAAACAAAAGCAGAGCCTCCTTTCCAAAGCAACATATCCTTAGATACAAATTTTGAAGTCAATATACCATATATATATATATATATATATATATATATATATATATAATGTGTGTGTGCTTAATTTAGCAGCCTTTATAATCAAATGTCTTTCTGCAGTTAAAAATATCAAAGACAACACAATCCAGACACTCAGTGTAATATCCATCTGTATGTGGCTTATTTTTTATGTTACCTTTACTGTCTCTTTAAAGACTTTATTTTTTAAAGCTATTTCTTTATATAACTGTCTATATTCCTTTTCTTCTGTCCTCCAAGCCTGCATACATTTTTATACATACTGTAAACCATTTAGAGTCTTGTTCCATCTGAATATGCTTTATTGTGAATCTATTGCTTTAAATTACAGCATTACTAGGACTGAAGTGGCAGCTTTGTGTGCTGGCTCCACCCACCTCAGCTTCCCAACATGACAGAACTATGTTTACTGCCAGCTCTGGGAGCCAGACTCACCACTGACTGTGGGAAGCAGTGGATCTATGCTTCCATTCAGCAACGTGTAGCCCAGAAACCTCTTTTTTTCTGTACTAGCAAAAGCTAAATCTGTCACAAAGCAGTGTACTGTGTGGCTTAGAGATGCCACTGTGTACCTTGGAGGAAATCCACCATGCTGCACTCAAGCCCACACAACTAGGAAGCTGTTTTTAGTTCTGTTTTAGAATCTTTATTTAAGCTTTCTCAGGTTTTAGTTCCCACACTTTGGCACCTTTGTAGCTAGAAGTTTCTCTGGTCTTCCCTGGGCCCTGCAGTCCTGTAGCCTGCTTATAAAATAATCACACAATATTATCCCACAATATTATGTAAGTTAAAAATATAATTTTGCTGTGTTATCCAATTATGACAGAACACTTGAGAAGCTTTTTACCTAGTATATCTTTTGGCAATTTATAAGATGAGTTAAATCATTATTAGTAAATTATATTTTTGAGCCCTCATGTCAAATAATTTTATATTTATAATTGTGTGTGTGTGTGTGTGTGTGTGTGTGTGTGTGTGTTGTGTCAGATTCCAGTAAGTTTTGAAAACAGGAAGTATGAGTAGAATGCTCCCATCTTGTTCTTATTTTCAAGACAAATTCATCAATACTGGATTTCTTGTGGTTCTGTACAAATTTTAGAATATTTTTTAAATCATTTTGAGAAAATAATGACACATATAAAGATCTTCTGTATGCCCACTCTGCCTAATATCTATATTGCTTGTAAATACTGCATTTATAATAATATTATATCTACTTGTCTAAGAATTTGGGACTTTCTAAACCTTATGTGGATCTTACTAATCATATGACAATGATTTTCTTTTAAGAGTACATGTTTTACTATTTCTCACTATTCATTCCTAAACATTTTCCTTCTTTATTTTATGATTCTGATGTAGTATCTGACAAGCTTGCTCATGGTAATCTCAGACTGAGGCTCACAGGAAGTACTTCTCCACAACTTCTGAGAAGGTTTCACTGAAGACATGGTTATGACGCCTAGCTGGTGGTATTGTAAATCTTGGTGTTTTTTTCCCATTTCCTTTTTACTCACTAATTTCTTGCATGTAAAATTCAATTACATTTTTTATGTTTTCATGTATTAGAATATTTGCTAACCATATTTTTAAATCCATATATTGTGTGTATGTCTTACTGTATCTGTAGAAATAACATGTTCTTTCCAACTAGATGTAGTTTATGTTACATTCTATAGAAACCCCTACTGCTCATTTTATCCAGTAATTGCCCTGAGGACAATGTCCTGTGAATGTTCTGTGAAGTGGCATTCTCTTGTATTCTCTTTTCCTTTCTAACTGTGGAGAAAATATTTATCTTTTAGGTCTCTTGGTATTTCCTCCATTTAAAATCATGAAATTCCAGTTTAATGTAGGACCTGATTTGTTTGTTCTTATCTCCTTGGATTAATTTTTCTTTTTTTTCCTTTTTTTACCTGCTGAATCTTTTTTTATTTTATTTTATTTTATATTTTATTTTATTTTACAATACCATTTAGTTCTACATATCATCCACAGATGCCCTTGTTCTCCCCCCTCCCGCTCCCCTCCCCTTACCCCCAGGCCACCCCACATTCCCACCTCCTCCAGGGCAAAGCCTCCCCCGAGGACTGTGATCAACCTGGTAGACTCAGTCCAGGCAGGGCCAGTCCCCTCCTCCCAGGCCGAGCCAAGCGACCCTGCATAAGCCCCAGGTTTCAAACAGCCAACTCATGCAATGAGCACAGGACCCGGTCCCACTGCTTGGATGCCTCCCAAACAGATCAAGCCAATCAACTGTCTCTCCTATTCAGAGGGCCTGATCCAGTTGGGGGCCCCTCAGCCATTGGTTCATAGTTCATGTGTTTCCATTCATTTGGCTATTTGTCCCTGTGCTTTATCCAATCTTGGTCTCAACAATTCTCGCTCATATAGACCCTCCTCTTTCTCGCTAATTGGACTCCAGGAGCTCCACCCAGGGCCTAGCCATGGATCTCTGCTTCCAGATCCCTCAGTCATTGGATGGGGTTTCTAGCACGACAATTAGGGTGTTTGGCCATCCCATCACCAGAGTGGGTCAGTTCAGGCTGTCTCTTGACCATTGCCAGCAGTGTGTTTTGGGGGTATCTTTGTGGATTTCTGTGGGCCTCTCTAGCACTTTGCTTTTTCCTATTCTCATGGGATCCTTACAGTGGTGTCATGAGAGTTCTGTGGGGTTCTCCTGGGGCACTGGAAGAAAGTGGGAAGGGACACTAAAAATACTTGCCATGTTCACAGCAGAGAAAAGTTGCAGAATTGCCTAGTCACAGTCATGACTTCAGGCAAGACATTTTTCTTGTTTTTATGTTGGTCTCCACACTGTATGTTAGCTGAGTACAGAGCTCAGTGGTAGAATTCTTGACTTGGTCTGAGTTCCATCACTAGCTCTACAAAAAATAAATAAAAAAACGTACTTAAAAAGCCAGGCATGGTGATACATGCTTGTAATCCCAGTACTTGGGAGGCTGAGGTGGTAGGTAGCTGTGAGTTCCAGGGCAGCCTAAACTGCAAAGTGAGACACTGTCTCAAAACTGCCCCTCCATCCCCACTCAATAAATCAGTGAGTGAGAGCCAATGTTCTAACTTGTAGGGTGGGTATGGGAAGGAATTAGCTATCCAGGATGGAAGGAGCTTACCTAACATACACAGTACAGTCTGCGTTTGAGGATTGTGCTTAGGTACAAGGGACAGAACTACTCACTCCAAAGGAAAGCTTAAGAAACAAAATCAAAAGCAGTACTTAACAGGTGACTGGTTTGTCCTCTTGGATAAAAGAAGCTAGGGATGGGGGCCTGGAACTCATCCAGTGGCAGCTGAGTGTCATTTGCTTGTCCTTTCTCCTCCCGTTGTGTTGCTCTGCTCTGCTCTGCTCTGCTCTGCAGCGTTGGCCTCTTTCTCGAAATCCAGATGGCTGCTGAAGTCTCATTCCAGGCAGCAAGTAGAAGGAAGAGGGGAGGCCGAACACTGCACATCCCATCTCTCTCCTCACTTATGTCTTCATAGAGCTTTCTCGGGCATTCCCCCGAATAACATGTGCACACAGTCATCAGCCCTTCCTGGTTGCCAGGGAGACTGACAATAGCCCTTTCATCTGGGTAGCTCCTGTCTATGGTAGAATGGGAGTTGGGGAGGAATCTGGGTAGACAGGCTCTGCCACTAGGCCAAGGTGGGGGTGCATCTCAGGCTCTTCCACATGCTGAACTTGACAGCCTTGCAGGCCCTCTATATCCCATACCTGCCCACCCACTTGGCACCAGAAAGTCAATTAACTTTTAATTGGCTCCCCACTTAGAGAAGTCCTTCTTCATCACTTTCCCTGGCAGCTGGAAAGCCAGGTTCCAGGAGCAATGCTGAGCTCCACAGGGGTGGAGAATCCCGAGGGGCAATCAGGAAGAGCTCTTCCATATGATCTTGGGTGATCTGGATTTCATCATATACCAGGGGTTCCCCAGCTCTCCAGCCAGACTTCCATCTTGACACCCTAGACCTAGTTGGCATCATCTCTGCTTATACCCCACAGCGGACAGCCTGACCAAACTTGACCTGCGTTCCTTCCTCCTCTAACCCATTTCTCAGTGTTGGGCACTGCCAGCCACTCTTCTCATCTACCCTGGCACCCTGAGTCTCATAGCAGCTCCGCAGCACTGTTGGAAACCCACCCCTGTCCCTCTGCTCCATCCTTTCTAACAGAATGGTGTTTGTTCTGTTTGTTCTGTGCCTGTTGCCTCGGGCTCACAGGATGGCTGCCACAGGATTAATTTTTCTTAACAAATATAATGTTTTTATACTTTTATATGAGTTTTGCTCATTTTCATCCCAATGCTCCTCTCTTATCCTACTATTCTGCTGAAACTGTTTTCTAAGTCCCTATATTATATTCTTTTCTTTTTTATTTAAAAATATGAGAATTTAATACAAGACTTGTGTGTTTTCATAATATCCACATCACTGTCTCTTAAACTCTTACTGTGTATCCCTCACTCCACTCTCAAATTCATTACTTCTTCATTAATTATTATTGTTACATATATGCACACATAAACCTATATACATATTAGTGTATAAATAAATCCTGCTGAATTCATTTGTTCTTCCTTGCTCTATATTGTTCTATAGATATAATGACAATAATGGTAATGCAGTTAGGTGTTACAATGTTTATGAAAGTGGTGGTATGGCGGCTTAAGTTCCATGGACTTTATAAGGAGGACTTGAGTTCAATTATGTAGATATTAGTTATTGATAAGATATATAAGCCAGTCGTGCACCTTTATTGAAATCTAGCCATGTTAGTCATTGTCATTCAAAGGTATCATAACTAAATTGGACAATCAATACTTTTCTTCGCAAACAGCTTTCCTAAAACCTACCTGGTCTTTGAAAGCTGATCCCCAGTTACCAGGGTTTTATGAAGTTCCTCTTCAAATTTTTATACTTCCATAACAAAAACGCAGTATTTCAGCAATATGGATTGAACTTCAACTTCCTGGAAGCAACCAAGGGCAGTTGGAATAATCTATACTCTTAGTAGTTTTCTGGACTCCCTTACCAACAAATTGAAAACATATATCTCCTGAGTGGCTCTGATGTTCTTAAGTTCTCACAGCCACTGGTGGACAGATTATCTTCCAGAGTGTATTTAATATCTTTTAATCTAAACTCATACTTTATATGTATTAGATAATTTGGAGTGAATATGAAGTAATGATTCCTTGTCATTTTTGACCACCCCTAATATTTCTACTTATTTATTTTTTTAAATTTACTTCTTGAATCCTCATAGAGCTGCTTTGCAGAAATAACTATTCAGACTATTATTTGTATAATTTCTCATATTCATCATATGGGAAATTTTAATCTCCTTTGTGTGTCATTGAGTAAGCAATCCAGTTTTCATATCCACTTTTGTATCCACTTGTCTTAATGGTTTTGAAAATTATTATGTCTTCTTCAAGTACCTGAAGTTTTTGAGATTCAGTGATGTTTTACACAGACACACACACACACACACACACACACACACACACACACACACACACAAAATCCCATTGTAATCTCAGAATTGGTCCACCAGTCTAATAGGCTGCTGACATCTAGGATCAATGTCAGACTCCGTCTCAAAGAAAATAAGTTGGAATTGCATGGAGGAAGAGATCTGTGGTTGACCTTGCTTCCACACAACTGTGTATATATACGAGAACCTTTACACACCCTTGATCACACACACAAATATATTTAACTATTCATTTTGGAGCATCTGATTTCCTTTCACTAATCCATATTTAACTATATACCATATCCAAATGACTTCATGTCAACTAATTTGTCCTAAGTTTTGAAAAAAATGACTGAATATTCAAGTTCTCCATCTTTGCTTTTCTATCTGAATATTGTCAATGTTGCCTATCTTATGGCAGTTTCTTATGAAGTTTAAATGAGTTTTGCGTAGAGCAAAAAGCAATATATCTTCACTGTGGATGGGATACCTTAAGTCTCTAATAGCTTTGAGAATTTTTGACTCCTTAAAGTCAGCGAATTGTGACATTTAAAAATATAAATGCATATTATTAATAATCTTAAATACAATGTTTATATCTTTAAGAATACTCATATTCATTTATCCCTGTGTTGTCCTTTAATTCATGTCATTTATTTCTGATAAAGTGTCTGATGCTGCTGCTCATGAGGTTGGAACTCAAGCACTAATGCTATCCTTTCTCCCTGCATCCCAAGAAGCTGACACCAGAGGAGACCCCTCTCTCAGCCTATGGTATTGTAAAACCACTTGCTTCCCGATTTCATTTTGGATAATTGATTGCTCATGTAAATTATTAGATTGAACTATATATTTTGTTATTATATTCTGGACTTTGCTTAAGTTATTAGACCCAATTATAATTTTTTTATTATTGAGTGCTTTACTTTACACAGCATTATGCCCTTTCACAAAAATAGTAAAAATATTGTTTGCCTTGAGCTCCAGACATCCTACAACCAGATATAGTAGTATTTATTTTCCTCACTAACTGCTTTGAGGAAACCTTCCAAGACAATGTGAAATGGAGATGATATACGTGAATATTCTTGGTTACTATTTAACACAGAGATGTACTATCCTTTAAGGATCTGCACGTGCTAATTTCTTTCATAATAAGTAATATTTTCTATATGTTGGAGGGATTTATTTTGATTATTAACTCTCATTCTTTCCAGGTAATTGTCATTAGACATGTGGATTTATAATTTTCTTCCCTTCTATAGTTTTAACTATTTTATTGTCAAATAGACCCCAAGGGATGATTTTGAAAGTTATGTAGTAGTCCACATTTTTATATGGGCACTTAGTCATAGTTTGTGAAGATTATAGTACAGATTTTGTTTTGCTGCAAATAAACACACAAACTCACATACTGTCAGCCTCATCACAGAGGGAAATGGCATAAAAGGGAACAAATGTACATTCAGAGAAGACATATAATATTCACAACCCTCCTATCGTGATATCAGAGAGACAGAGGATATAGAGATGAGCTCCCAATTAGATCACAGTTAGATATTATTGATAAGCATGAATTGCATGAACTGCTACAACCTAAGATCCATTTACAAAGTGTTTCACACACCAAATTTTTAGATATGTGCCTTTACAGTCATCCTGCTTGAAAATAAGATATGAGTAAAGTCTCCAGTTTTAATCAACATTCTATGTCATGAGCATATGATTTTCACCTATTGTGTTTATTAGGAAACACCAAATAGCATTTTTGTTTCCAAGTCCAAGAGTTGAGTTGGTAGTGGAGCTGGGCCAGACCCAAACATTCATGAATATCAGGATGCCTCATCTTCTGTTGTGAGGATCTATGTAATCACTATTCCTGATATTAGGCCAAACGGATTGAACAAGGCAGCATTAGACACAATCTTTAAGTTTTATCAAATAATTTGTAGTGTTGTTTCATATTTCCAGTGTAGGTTAGATTTTATTTACTTTTGTCTAGTTCTTGACAAGGTTTTATTCCAGCATGTGTATTCATGAAACCTGATTTTCCCTCTTTCTCTTCAGTGGATATTTCATGCATATAATGTTACCTGTTCATGTATGTTACACATTTTGCCATTTATTGATTTTTTTTCTTGTAGTATATTTTGGTCAAATTTTGCTACTCCCAACTCCACCAAGTTCCTTCTCCTCTCCCTGCCCTCCCTCGTTCTGTTCTGTTTTTTTTCTGTTCTCTCTCTCAAATAAAAAAAAATGAAAACAAAGACTAAATCTAGTAAAACAAAAACTACCACAATAAAATGTGAACACATACCGAAAGCAAGAGTTACACTTGGTATTGACCACCAACTCTTGGGCATGGTGTCATCGCTGGAGTTCAGTTCCTATTCGCAGCAACGTTCCGTTTGAAAATCAGATTGTCCCTTTCCCAACAGATACAAATTGAAAATTGATTCCCAATTAGGAGTTGAACTTTGGGTTCATGTGTTTTAATAATGCCGGGATTTATCTAGTTTGAACTTGTGTAAGTCTTTTTTGTACCTATTACTGTAGAAATTTTTAAAAATATATACATATATGAATGTAATTTTATTTCAGACACCATATATAAAGGAGACAATTCCCCAACTAGGCATATTATGCCACAAATCCTCTAGCAGCAGGAATGGTTAAATGCTGTTACAACATTAGCTCTAAAATTTATGGCCTACCCTTATTAATTATTATGGTATAAAACAGTTATGTATCCTTAACTACTGATTACTGAGTCTATTAGGTGATTCTCCTATATTTTTGTTTAGGGCTGAAGTCTTGAGATTTAATAACTCATCAAGGGACTTGTCCAAGAAGAAGACTGATTCTCCCTCTCTTAACATTCATTAATTACCTGTAGCTCTTCAGCTAGAATTGAAGCCTGTGAGATTTTTGACAATCACATTGTCATGTGAACTTGTGTCATTTTGTTAATCTTCTTTAGACATCTCTATTGTTGAGATTTTGTGGCTGCATCTTCCATATTATAAATAAAAGACACTTTCTCACAGCAATCAAGTCTGCCTTACTGACCCGAAATATTATAAAACATCTGGATGTGTCTTGGAGCCACAAAGTCTCTAATACCCTGGTTAAGGATAAGATTTGCAAAATGATGACACTCAAGCAACATGATAACATCATGAAGTTTACTTGGAAGTTTTGTAGTAGTGTTATCTGCAGTGTTTTCCTCAATGTAGCATGGCAGTAAAGAACAGGCTAAACATATCTGAATGACATAGGAGACTCTCTACCATTTTAGTGGCATAAGAAATTCTACAATGGACAGTATTGGAAAATAGATTGTTCTTCAGTCCCTTGACAGATGCATGGGCCATGTGTGGTATGGATTGTTCTCTGTGATACTTTTTTTTTCTTTTTTTCCGAGACAGGGTTTCTCTGTGTAGCTTTGCGCCTTTCCTGGAGCTCACTTGATAGCCCAGGCTGGCCTCGAACTCACAGAGATCCGCCTGGCTCTGCCTCCCGAGTGCTGGGATTAAAGGCGTGCACCACCAATGCCCGGCCCGATACTTTTTTTTTTTTTACTACATAATTAGGGTTCCCAGGGGAACAACAATTTTTTTTGTTTCTTAAGATTGCAGTCCAGTATTCAGAAAACTAAAATAGATACTTGAGCTCAGAATAAAGCTTCAGGGATGTGTTAGAAGATTATAGGGTTGGAAGTTTACATAGGTGAGCTGCCTTGTGGTCCTTGAACAATATTTGGTGTGTCACTTTTCCATTTAAATCAAAATATGCCAGGTTGGTGAGTTTGCTCAGTTAGCAATATGCTTGCCTTGCAGATATGAGCACCTGAATTTTATTTATAGAATATATGTAAAAATCAAGGCATAGCAATGTGGGTTAGCAATGACAGGACATGAGGTGAACTGAGAGGCAGATCTCTGAATTTTGTTGGCCAGCCTGCCAGACAACTTGGTAAATTCTAGTCCATCAAGAAGGACTATCTCAACTGAGCTAGAGTTGGTATATATCTACGTCTTAATAGTATTTACTGGCATGAGAGAACATTTGAACTCATCAACTCCCAACACCAAGACTATATGCATGCGACTTGTGCCTTATCAAGCCAGCTTATATCCCACCATGGCTGGAGGAGGGACTCATGTGGTAATATTTTATTTGTGCACCCTAGTAAAGCTTATCTGAAGATCTGAGGAAAAGCCAGCCATTATATTAAACACAGAAGTCAGGTAATGGTAGCACACACCTTTAATCCTAACATTCAGGAGGCAGAGATCCACACTGGGAACAAAGCCAGGCATGGTGTTACATGCCTTTAATCCCAGCACTAACCATAGAGGTCTGGAGGTCTGTACAGACAGACAGTAAGTGACACATATGGGCAGAAAGAGGAAGTGATATAACTGGGTAGAGAGAAGAAATGAGATAGCAGGGACAAAAAGGCATACAGGCATGGGTATACAAGAAGTAGTTGTCTTTTTGGCTGAGGATTTCTAGCAGTAAGAACATGGCTGGCTTCTTTATGTTTGCCTGATCTCTCAGTTTTTACCTCAATATCTGGCTCCAGGTTTTTTATTAATAAGCCTGTTTAGCAATTCATCTTACAGACTCATGAAGTTCCTCTCCCATCTGAGTAGGTAATGGCAGTGGATAGGCTGCTGGAGATGGAAGAGTCAGGTTTCATCATGGATCTTTGCCCTGTATGGCTACCCATTCTCATATATATTATCTGTCATTCATGTACATGCATGCACCACTGAATCGCTTCATTTGGTATAAAGAAGAGAGAGTGAGTACATGAAGTTGAGATGAACTAGTGATACTAGGGATAGGGGAGGATTTTGGAAAATAAAACATATGTAAACAGTGAATAAAATATTTTAAATCAAAATATTTTTCATGCAATCTTTTCTGATCATGGTGTTCCCCTCATCTCCCAGGTCCACCTCATCTCCCCATCCATCCAACTCCATGACTTCCTTCTCTCTCTTTTCAGAAAAGAAATAGGCAAACTGGAAGACAAACAATCCAGGATAGGATAAAAAACAGAAAGAGGAAAGAAAATCAAAAGAACAAGTGATAGAAAAGCTCATATACATGCAGAGACACACACGGGCTCACAGAATGCTCCTAAAAACAAGTTTAGAACCCATAATATATAAGCAACACAACAGTAGAGTAAAAAACACAAAAATAGAAACAAACTATGTCCAGACAGAGTATGAAAAAAATTTCCCCAAATCCATTTTCATTCGTTTTGAGTTGGCAATCTATTGCTGGGTGTGGGGCCTGCCATTAGTGTAGTTTGGTTTCCCAGTGAGACTGCAGTGGAGAAATCTAATTTTTGCTTTGTAAGTGGTTTTCAGTTGGAGATAATTTAATGCTTAGAAATGGGAGATCATGCTCTATTCTTCTTCTCAGTGTTAAGATGCTATCTGCCTTAGACCTGTACACTCCTGTGCTTGCTGCCATGGTCTCTGTGAGTTAATATGTGGGTCAGTCTTGTGTGTGGAAGGCATTGTATGCTTTGTGTCTTCCATCTCCACTGGATCTTAATTGCTAATTCTAAAATACCCCTTAAATTATTTCTTTACAAGTATGGTATTTTAATATACTCCACGCTAATTTGGAATGTTGTTTGATCAGGACTGCAAACCACATGTCTTTAATTTAATCCAAGTAGCTTTTTAAATGACACTCTAATAGAAATAAAGTGTCATAATTCATGAATATAATCCTAGTATTTGGGGAAATTGACACAGGGACATTGCATGCTAAGATTGGCATTTTAAATTTTTAGCCTGGCCGGGCGGTGGTGGCGCACGCCTTTAATCCCAGCACTTGGGAGGCAGAGGCAGGCGGATCTTTGTGAGTTCGAGGCCAGCCTGGTCTACAGAGCGAGATCCAGGAAAGGCGCAAAACTACACAGAGAAACCCTGTCTTGAA